>OX155975.1:14166252-14304574 GCA_944548615.1 Micropterix aruncella | reverse complement strand
CCATAATTGTCCTACCGAGAGGACTATTCGCATTGTGGTGGATAAATTGGACTCCACTGGTTCAGTAAACGATCGACCAACACCCGTACGTCGACAAAACGCAAGATCTGCTGAAAACATCACCGCTGTCCGTGAGACTGTGCAGGAGAGTCCGAGGCAGTCGATTTCGCGTCGCTCACAAGAACTCGGCCTTTCGCAGACCACAACTTGGCGAATTTTGCATCGTGACTTGGGCCTGCATCCGTACAAAATTCAACTGACCCAGGAACCGAAGGTAAACGACCATAGACAACGACATGTGTTCGCTGAATGGGCTCTGGAGCAGTTGGCAACTTACCCTAATTTTTATCGAAAAATCATCTTCAGTAATGAGGCTTATTTCTGGATGAACGTGAACAAACAAAATTGTCTAATTTGGGACGATACAAATTCACATGAGATCCAAGAGCGTCCAATGCACCCCGAAAAAATCACTGTTTGGTGCGGATTTTGGGCTGGCGGGGTCATCGGTCCATATTTCTTTGAGAACGACGTTAGCCAGGCGATCACTGTCAACGGCGAGCGCTATAGGTCGATGATTACCAACTTCTTTTGGCCTGAATTGGATGATCTGGACACCAACGATATGTGGTTTCAACAGGACGGCGCTACGTGCCACACAGCTCATGCCACATTGGATATTCTGCACGAGCGATTTGAGGACATGGTCATCTCACGTGGAGGTGATGTGAACTGGCCACCGAGATCGTGCAATTTGACCCCGTTAGACTTTTTCTTGTGGGGATTTCTTAAGTCGCAGGTGTATGCGAATAAGCCACAAACCACAGCGGTCCTCAAAGCCAACATAACCCATGCCGTCGGTCAAATTCAGCCTGATTTATGAGCCAGAATCATGGAAAATTGGACATTTCAGATGCGGTACACCTAGAGAAGCCGTAGAGGACATTTGAACGATGTTATATTCCACACATAATGGCATCCACACATATATATATATATATATATTCCACACATAATGGCATCCACACATATATATATATATATTCCACACATATATATATATATATATATATATATATATATATATATATATATATATATATATATATATATATATATATATATATATATATATATATATATATATATATATATATATATATATATATATATATATATATATATATATATATATATATATATATATATATATATATATATATATATATATATATATATATATATATATATATATATATATATATATATATATATATATATATATATATATATATATATATATATATATATAGTTATCCTTTCTATCATTTAGTTGATCAGGCGTGCCTAAAAATCAGTTTTTATTTGATCCGTTTTCGTTAGTTGATCCGAACCGCTTAAGTTGATCCAATGTGATTTTCTGATACCTTATTTGATCCATCCGGAGCCAATAATGACCCATAGGTCACGTGACCACTTCGACGTCATCTCATGATAAAGATATACAATTCCATCCCATCTTTAGTTGATCCGTATTCAAACTGACCAATCAGGGAGCAGAAGAGTCAAACTGCAACCTGATTGGTTGGCGGAATATATGCATTGGATTTCCTATAGACAGTATGTTGATCCCGTCTGGTATTGATAAATGCAGCGACAAAAGATTATTTTGCATGTGAATTCAAAATAATCTCCTCAAGGAAAGTATTGTGGACGCACTTCTGTGTGTCAGCTGTGTGTATTCTTCGAAGATAGGGCTGAAACGCTTTATCCGATTGAGCTATAATTCGGCATGCATGCATCATTTGGTCATGGAATGAGCTGAAAAGATTGTGGTTGAAATCGGTCCACCCTGGGTTGGCTCCCAAAGAGGGAACTCCTCAACGGTCACCAGCAGAGACCCAAAATTTTGAATACGCATTTAGTTATGATAGGCCCTTCCATGTTCCACCATAACATGGCTGATGAATCCTGGCTTAGCTCCGGATGAGGGAACTCCTCGACGGTCAACAGCAGAGACCCAAAATTTTGAATACCCATTCAATTATGATAGCCCCTTCCATGTTCCACCATGACAGGGCTTATGAACCCTGGATTGGCTCCCGATGAGGGACCTACTCAACGGTCAAAAGCAGAGACCTAAAATGTTGTATACGAATTCAATTATGATAGGCCCTTCCATGTTCCACCATAACATGGCTAATGAACCGTCGGTTGGGTCCCGATGAGGGAACTCCTCAACGGTCAACAGCAGAGACCCAAAATTTTGTATACTCATTCAATTATGATAGCCGCTTCTATGTTCCACCATGACATTACTGATGAACTCTGGGTTGGCTCCGGATGAGGGAACTCCTCAACGGTCAACAGCAGAGACCCAAAATTTTGAATACGCATTCAATTGTGATAGCCCCTTCTATGTTCCGTCATGACATGGCTGATGAATCCTGGCTTAGCTCCGGATGAGGGAACGACTAAACGGTCAACAGCAGAGACCTAAAATTTTGTATACGCACTCAATTATGATAGCCCCTTCCTTCCAAGTTCCATTATAACTTGGCTGATGTACCCTGGGTTGGCTCTCGATGAGGAACTCCTCAACGGTCAACAGCAGAGACCCAAAATTTTGTATACGAGTTTCGATTTCGTTTTTGATACTTTTCGATTTCGATTTCGGTTTCGGTTTGTTTTAGATTTTGATTTTTTTTCGATTTCGATTTCATTTTCGTTTTTGATTTTGATTTCGATTTCATCATCATGATCATCGGGGGGGGGGGGGGGGGTAATGGGTGGGGCTAGGTTGGAAAGGGGGGTGGGTGGTATTAATATTCAGATTAATTAAATTCCTGGCTACTTGACAGGAAAGTCTTAAGGTGACACAGGCGTTCGCGTTTGCGGACCGTTGAGGAGTTTCCTCATCGGGAGCCAATCCAAGGTTCATCAGCCATGTCATAGTGAAACTTGCAAGGGGCTATAATAATTGAATGCGTACACAAAATTATGGGTGTCTGCTGTGAACCGTTGAGGAGTCTTCTCATCGGAAGCCAACCCAGGGTACATCAGCCATGTCATAGTGAAACTTAGAAGGGGCTATCATAATTGAATGCGTATACAAAATTTTGGGTCTCTGCTGTTGACCGTTAAGGAATTCCCTTATCGGGAGCCAACCAAGGGTACATCAGCCATGTCATCGTGGTTCATGGAAGCGCTATCATAATTGAATGCGTATACAAAACTTTGGGTCTCTGCTGTTGAATGTTGAGGAGTACCCTCATCGGGAGCGAACCCAGGGTACATCAGCCATGTCATCATGGAACATGGAAAGAGCTATCATAATTGAATGCAAGTACAAAATTTTGGGTCTCTGCTGTTGACCGTTGAGGAGTTCCCTCATCGGGAGCCAACCCACGGTTCATCAGCCATGTCATAGGGGAACATGGAAGGGGATATCATAATTAAATGCGTATACAAAATTTTGGGTCTCTGCTGTTGACCGTTAAGGAATTCCCTTATCGGGAGCCAACCCAGAGTTCATCAGTAATGTCATGGTGGAACATGGAAGCGGCTATCAAAATTGAATGCGTATACAAAATGTTGGGTGTCTGCTGATTGCCTGGAAAGTCAATCAGCAGCAAATGAGCGGTTGCCTGATTGCCGGGAAAGTCTTTGAGTGACGACCGATTTTACTTTCCAGTATGGAAAGTATTGTGGACGCACTTCCGTGTGTCTGTCTGTGTGTGTTTGTCCGTATGTCTGTGTGTCTGTCCGTATTCTCCAACGATAGCGCCGACACGCTTCATCCGATTGAGCTGAAATTTGGCATCAGCAGGCATCATTTGGTCATGACATAAGCTGAAAAGATTGTGGTTGATATCCGTTCACCCTGGGTCGGCTCCCGACGAGGGAACTCAACGGTCAACAGCAGAGACCCAACATTTTATTAGCGTTCCCGGCAATCAGGCAACCCTCCCCGCTTCCCTCCGCAAAAAAATACAACACTCCCCTCTTCCCCACTTATTTAAACACCAATGAATCACCAATTCAAACACCAATGAATCGCCTTATTTATTTTTTATTTATTTCTTTAATAAAATTATCCTTTTCAACCATCACAACGCTGACACGCCAACGGAACGGACGTTCGCTTCCGAATGCCGATATACTCGTATATCCAAAAATTGGAAACAATGCTAAGCATTTTGTTGATCCGGATCAACCATTGTACGTAGGATGCGAAAACTATATATACCTAAGTCATATCTGTGACCATTTAAATTTATGTCAGTCAGAATTATTGCTTTATATGTTTAGCACTTGGTTGATCTGGATCAATTAATGCACGGTGTCCATAAGGAAATAATTATATACGAATGAAAAATTTCATAGCTCTTATATTAGTTGAACCGTATAAGTCGGAAAATCAAGACTTGATTTAAACGGCTTTATTATTATTGGAATTTTATGACTGATTTTACCTTACCGGCCCACCAACCGACGATGAGGTAAAGTATTGTGAAAGGGTTTAATATTTATTTCGAGAAGAAGACGGATACACATTTTTAATCTCCCCCTCTGCCCATCCCTCCCCCCACCGATCCCCAAAATGACTAAGGCAACTTCTGTGTGTGTGTGTGTGTGTAGTCTCTGTGTGTGTGTGTGTATTTCTCCACGATAGCGTCCAACGCTTCATCCCGTTTTGATAAAATTCGGCACGCAGGCATTATTTGGTCATGGCAAGAGTTGAAAAGATTGTAGTTGAAATCGGTCATCACTCAAAGACTCATCCAACCCCTCAAATGACGCCTGATAATTTAAACTCATCCTGTATACAAGCGACACAAATAATATTTAAAATCTACCGTAAATTAAACTAAGTCAGGCCATTTAAAGCGGCGTCGCTTGCGATGTGTGAATCGTTAAAAAATTGTAATTGATGACTCACGGCGACCCGTGTTGGTAATTTTATTTTTAAATTGAATGAGATGACGCGCGTTCAAATTCAAATTTTTATTGCGTTGCGTCGCACATTAACAGAAATTTTCGCTAACTGCTCATCGACTTTATTTATGAAACGACTATTCAGATGAAATAAGTCCCTGACTTCTTGCCGGGAAACACATTTTTTTTCAAAATGTTTGTAATACTCCAAATAACGTCGTAACGGCAAGGATAATTGAAAAATTTGCCTTTAAAATAGGAAAATTCAGGAAAAACTGAAAGTGCTTTTTTCTACTCACGATTCAAACGATGGATATCCGTATTTCTTTTTCTGAATAGGAACGGCATATTTGGTTGTTTTTTTTTTGTTTTGATCAATATGCTCTCGGGATCTAAATATTCAAACGAATTTATTCAATGTGGTTGGGGGAGTATATGGGGAAGGGGATGGGGATTTTTGGGGGGAGTGGAATGGGGATGGGGCTTGGGTGTAGAGTTTGGTCGGGGTCTTAGGGGGGGAGGTCGTTAGAGAGAGTAGAGTTTGAAAGGCGGGTGGAGTTAGGGGAGGTGATTGTGAGGACGGGGAGGGGGGGGGGGGAAGGTTGTAATTTTTTCGCGGGTTGCCTGATTGCCGGGAGTCAATAAAATTTTGGGTCTCTGCTGTTGACCGTTCAGGAGTTCCCTCATCGGGAGCCAACCCAGGGTACATCAGCCATGTCATCGTGGAACATGGAAGCGCTATCATAATTGAATGCGTATACAAAACTTTGGGTCTCTGCTGTTGAATGTTGACGAGTACCCTCATCAGGAGCGATCCCAGGGTACATCAGCCATGTCATCATGGAACATGGAAAGGGCTATCATTATTGAATGCATATACAAAATTTTGGGTCTCTGCTGTTGACCGTGAGGAGTTCCCTCATCGGGACCAAACCGACGGTTCATCAGCCATGTCATGGGAGAACATGGAAGGGGCTATCATAATTGGATGCGTATACAAAACTTTGGGTCTCTGCTGTCAACCATAGAGGAGTTCCCTCATCGGGAGCCAACCCAGGGTTTATCAGCCATGTCATTGTGGAATATGGAAGGGGCTATCATATTTGAATGCGTATACAAAATTTTGGGTCTCTGCTGTTGACCGTTAAGGAATTCCCTTATCGGGAGCCAACCCAGAGTTCATCAGTAATGTCATGGTGGAACATAGAAGCGGCTATCATAATTGAATGAGTATACAAAATTTTGGGTCTCTGCTGTTGACCGTTAAGGAATTCCCTTATCGGGAGCCAACCCAGAGTTCATCAGTAATGTCATGGTGGAACATAGAAGCGGCTATCATAATTGAATGAGTATACAAAATTTTGGGTCTCTGCTGTTGACCGTTGAGGAGTTCCCTCATCGGGACCCAACCGACGGTTCATCAGCCATGTCATGGGAGAACATGGAAGGGGCTATCATAATTGGATGCGTATACAAAACCTTGGGTCTCTGCTGTCAACCATAGAGGAGTTCCCTCATCGGGAGCCAACCCAGGGTTTATCAGCCATGTCATTGTGGAATATGGAAGGGGCTATCATATTTGAATGCGTATACAAAATTTTGGGTCTCTGCTGTTGACCGTTAAGGAATTCCCTTATCGGGAGCCAACCCAGAGTTCATCAGTAATGTCATGGTGGAACATGGAAGCGGCTATCATAATTGAATGCGTATACAAAATGTTGGGTGTCTGCTGATTGCCTGGAAAGTCAAACACCAATGAATAGCCTATTTATTTTTTATTTATTTATTTAATAAAATTATCCTTTCCGACCATCACAACGCTGACACGCCAACGGAACGGACGTTCGCTTCGGAATGCCGATATACTCGTATATCCAAAAATTGGAAACAATGCTAAGCATTTTGTTGATCCGGATCAACCATTGTACGTAGGATGCGAAAACTATATATACCTAAGTCATAACTGTGACCATTTAAATTTATGTCAGTCAGAATTATTGCTTTATATGTTTAGCACTTGGTTGATCTGGATCAATTAATGCACGGTGTCCATAAGGAAATAATTATATACGAATGAAAAATTTCGTAGCTCTTATATTAGTTGAACCGTATAAGTCGGAAAATCAAGACTTGATTTAAACGGCTTTATTATTATTGGAATTTTATGACTGATTTTACCTTACCGGCCCACCAACCGACGATGAGGTAAAGTATTGTGAAAGGGTTTAATATTTATTTCGAGAAGAAGACGGATACACATTTTTAATCTCCCCCTCTGCCCATCCCTCCCCCCACCGATCCCCAAAATGACTAAGGCAACTTCTGTGTGTGTGTGTGTGTAGTCTCTATGTGTGTGTGTGTATTCCTCCACGATAGCGTCCAACGCTTCATCCCGTTTTGATAAAATTCGGCACGCAGGCATTATTTGGTCATGGCAAGAGTTGAAAAGATTGTAGTTGAAATCGGTCATCACTCAAAGACTCATCCAACCCCTCAAATGACGCCTGATAATTTAAACTCATCCTGTATACAAGCGACACAAATAATATTTAAAATCTACCGTAAATTAAACTAAGAGTCAGGCCATTTAAAGCGGCGTCGCTTGCGATGTGTGAATCGTTAAAAAATTGTAATTGATGACTCACGGCGACCCGTGTTGGTAATTTTATTTTTAAATTGAATGAGATGACGCGCGTTCAAATTCAAATTTTTATTGCGTTGCGTCGCACATTAACAGAAATTTTCGCTAACTGCTCATCGACTTTATTTATGAAACGACTATTCAGATGAAATAAGTCCCTGACTTCTTGCCGGGAAACACATTTTTTTTCAAAATGTTTGTAATACTCCAAATAACGTCGTAACGGCAAGGATAATTGAAAAATTTGCCTTTAAAATAGGAAAATTCAGGAAAAACTGAAAGTGCTTTTTTCTACTCACGATTCAAACGATGGATATCCGTATTTCTTTTTCTGAATAGGAACGGCATATTTGGTTGTTTTTTTTTTGTTTTGATCAATATGCTCTCGGGATCTAAATATTCAAACGAATTTATTCAATGTGGTTGGGGGAGTATATGGGGAAGGGGATGGGGATTTTGATTTTTGGGGGGAGTGGAATGGGGATGGGGCTTGGGTGTAGAGTTTGGTCGGGGTCTTAGGGGGGGAGGTCGTTAGAGAGAGTAGAGTTTGAAAGGCGGGTGGAGTTAGGGGAGGTGATTGTGAGGACGGGGAGGGGGGGGGGGGGGAAGGTTGTAATTTTTTCGCGGGTTGCCTGATTGCCGGGAGAGTCAATAAAATTTTGGGTCTCTGCTGTTGACCGTTCAGGAGTTCCCTCATCGGAAGCCAACCCAGGGTACATCAGCCATGTCATCGTGGAACATGGAAGCGCTATCATAATTGAATGCGTATACAAAACTTTGGGTCTCTGCTGTTGAATGTTGACGAGTACCCTCATCAGGAGCGATCCCAGGGTACATCAGCCATGTCATAGTTATAAAGCTTTTTTTTGGTTTTCGCTATTTATTTTGTAAAGTTGCTAAGTTGCTCTTACTGATCCAGCCCCTCAAATGACGCCTGGTAATTTAAACTCATCCTGTATACAAACGACACAAATAATATTTAAAATCTACCATAAATTAAACTAAGAGTCAGGCCATTGCGATGTGTGAATCGTTAAAAAATTGTAATTGATGACTCACGGCGACCCGCTTGAATGAGATGACGCGCGTTCAAATTCAAATTTTTATTGCTTTGCGTCGCACATTAACAGAAATTTTCGCCAACTGCTCATCGACTTTATTTATGAAACGACTATTCAGATGAAATAAGTCCCTGGCTACTTGCCGGGAAACTCTTGTACTGACACAACCAAGTTTTTACTTTTCCGTCTCACCAACCAACCAAAAGGGAAAGTATTGTGGAAAAAAAATCGACATGAAAATACTTATTTGGAGCCCCCCGAGATAATTATGACGATTTTTAGATAAATAAAGGTTTCTCTCTATCTCCCTCTGTCTAGCTGTATGTATTCCTCCACGATAGCAACCAATCGCTTGATCCGATTAAGTTGAAATTTGATATGCAGGCATCATTTCGTCATGGCATGAGTTAAAAGGTTGTGGTTGAAATCGGTTTATCAGGGGGCAAAAAAAGTCATTTATATTCCTTGAAATATTGGACTTGGATGCCTTGTTCGGCGGACAGATTATTGTGAAATTTCGTTTGAATATCTCATATATAATCTGCACTAATGTTATTTAAATTCAGACATATATTTTAACCAAATGATAACGCCGAGCCTCAAAAAGCTAGCCAAGAAACGAGCCGCGCCACCTGCGCCGCTGAGGATGTGTAACGGAACACTACCGGGATCGTCCGCCGGCCGAGAGAAAGCGCTGATCGATTTTATTTATAAAATTAATATTCCGATAAAATCAGTCCTTGGATACTTGTCGTGAAAGACTTGGCGTGTGACGCAACCGATTTCTTAACTGCTCCTACCGAACTGATCTCATGAAATGCGTATTCAGTCTCCATGATATTACAACATTTTCATAATTTCTATCGTTGGGCCCCAAATACTGATGCTGCAGCGATACTACCACACTGAACCGCGAAAGGAAGAAGGATTTGCTGGGTTTTGAATCAGTATTGTGGTTTTCAAGCAAAGACTTTTTCATTGAACTCCGGGTTCCTCAGTACTGATGCTGCAATGTTATGGCCTGAGTGTGGATATGGTCTAATGTGATTACTAAATGCGCCCACAGCTGCCCGTGGTATGGCAAATATCTTTTAGTGAATTTGATCCCACTAAGACAAATTTTCGCAAGTGTTTTTTTAAAATTGGCTCGATCATCGACTCTGGACTAAAGATGGGACGTACGGTGTAATTCACTGTTGCTTTAGTAAATTCCTAAATGTGATATATTATTGATTCCTAAATATATATATATATATATATATATATATATATATATATATATATATATATATATATATATATATATATATATATATATATATTATATATATATATATATATATATATATATATATATATATATATATATATATATATATATATATATATATATATATATATATATATATATATATATATATATATATATATATATATATATATATATATATATATATATATATATATATATATATATATATATATATATATATATATATATATATATATATATATATATATATATATATATGGATAATGAGCTGTTCATTCAAGACTTTTAGGAAAATGATAGTGCTTAGAGGCCGAATCCACATCCAGAATCCAATCGGAAGCTTTCTCAATTATTGAGACCGGATTTAGGGTGGAATGTTTTGCCTTTTAAGCTGTCCTGCAGAAACTGTATTGGGGTGTGGAGGGTACTGTCAAACACTTATCGAGGGAAAATTCCTTGTAAATATGACAAGGAATTTGGATTCTAGAAGTGGTACGCAAAGGCAATAAAAAAAAATCAATATCCCTGAAGTCATTATCTGTCATTATCTTCCAGAGTAATTATCATCCTGTCATTATCTCCCAGTGAATTTGAGATGACCGAATACAGTATGAGATTTACATGGACGCCATGATTTATGTCAGCCTGCAGAGGCTCTCTAAAGGGTAGCACTTTAAAGAGACGCATTGAAAACTTAACATCATTGCAGAGAAGCATTAAAACATAACGACTGTTAGTAAAATAAAAACTTCTTACCTAACCAAATTTGCAAGCCACGGAGTCATATACTCCAAGCATAAATGCTTCAGCTCAATTGTAGATCCTCTAAAGCCCTAAAAATATAATAGAAACATTAAATAAATAATTTATACAAACGGAGCTGCCATTAACCCGGTAACTCGGATGGGTTCCCGGCCATGCAGGAATCGAGGGAAATGAAAAAGCCGACGAACTTGCTAGGACGGGAACATAGGGAACGTTATACGGCCCTGAACCTTGCTGTGGCGTACCAAAAAGCCTTGCAAACCTAATGCTCAAACAAATGTGTTTAGAATAATCCGTCAACCACTGGAACAACACGCCAGGGTTGAATCATTCCAAAGCGCTTATTAAGCCTTACGACCGTGAGACGGCCCGTGAGGCCCTATCGCTAAATAGGAACAATCTACGCATACTGGTAAGGGCGCTCACGGGGCATTGTGGACTGAACAAACACATGTTCAACCTCAAGCTCAAAGACACAAAAATGTGCAGGTTCTGCCAAGGGGCAGAGGAAACTCCCCAGCACCTCATGTGCGAGTGTGGCCCGCTGATGCGTAAAAGATACAACCACCTGGGTGGTCACTACCTCCAACCTGAGGAGGTAAAACAATCTGGCGCCAAAAGCCTGCTGCGGTTCTTAAATGACACGAGGCTTAGCGCAGAACTATAGTAGGTGGCGAGCACAATAGATCAGCAATGGTCGCAGTGTTACAAGGCTCATAAAGACCTTAGAAAAGCCCCACTCAACAAATAAAAAAAACCCGGTAACTCCCTAACATCCCTTGCGGGACCAACGGCCGACTCCCCCAATTACCAGGTTATAATTTTTTATACGTCAAATTTCAATGCGATCATTTTACAGTAATTTTTTTTATGATCCGTATAGTGGTTTACAAGTTATGGTCGTTTGTATCAAGGTCGTCGACTCGCGTCGATTTTACAAGCGAAAATGTCGCGCGCAAAAGTGATAGCTGAATTTTTATTTCGCGAGAGGAGGGGAGGGCCCACTAGCAGGAGTCGGACCCATCACAATAGCATTGAATATATAGGTTATTAAATTGCTCGATGCAGTACTGTGTTTTGACAGCAAGGATCTTACTATGAAACGGAATGGGTAGATGGCACTTAAAGTTCCAAAAAATTATTAACCTACTCTTATGTTCATTCGCCTAATATATGGCATTCTAAGCATTGCCTATCTTACAATAAAATAATAATGTAATAAAAAAATAATTTCTAAATTAAATTATTAATAATCTTTACTAATATTATAAGAAGTAATGTTTGTAAGTTTGAGGTTTGTATGTAATCTCCTAAACTACTTATCAGATTTCATAAATTCTTTCACTAATAGAAAGCTCCATTTGTAATTTATTTATTAATTTTTTATTTATTATAATTCAGGGGTCTAAAAACAAAAGTAGACAAGTCCCACGGATGTCATTTTACACAAACTGAAAAAAACACTTCACAAAATTGTTTTCATGCCAAGAAAAAAAACCATGAAATAAAAGAAAGGCATATTTTGATTATTTTCAGAACATATTTAGCACGGTATCTTTTTAATAATAAGGGTTATTTTAATTAAATGAATGGACATATGTAACTCTATAAATAGGATAGAAAACGAATTTACCGCGTGAAATTTGTAGGACCCGACGTTTCGGTGACGTTGCAGCCACCGTTGTCTAGGGTAGACTGTCTACCCTAGACAACGGTGGCTGCAACGTCACCGAAACGTCGGGTCCTACAAATTTCACGCGGTAAATTCGTTTTCTATCCTATTTATAATGTCAAACAACCGCGATAGTCTTCGATTTTATATCTGTAACTCTGTTTCCAAATGGCGGACATAAATAGTTTCATTTGTAAAGCTAATAGGACATAACCAAGTTTGTTGCTAACATGAAGGGCATGCACTAACCAGGGATGTATTTAGTAAAGTAATAACCAGTGAAATACTATTAATTATCTATATTTATAAAAACACAATTTTAATCTTTAAATTAGTTTAGTAAATTTTAAATGAATAGCTGTTTTGACTCTTCTTGTGGTTCACACAATTCGGGTTCCAAATGAATGTTCGCTGTAATTTCTTCTTCTTGTGCGTTAAGAGTCTTGATTTACTTCAATTATGTTTTTATAAAAAGCTAATTGTGGAAGTAAAAGGGTTGCCATAAAAATTTCAAAAATTTCCACAATGTGACTTGTCTACTTTTGTTTGTAAACCCCTGAATTGTACTAAGTAACAACAATAATTCCATGTCGATAATCAAGCTTACCTGGATGCACTCTTCCAAGAACTCCAATGTCAAATGAGGTTCATTAGTTGCCAGCTTTTCGCTCACCGATTTAATGAATATAGTATTGTTGGATGGTATACATAGACCTGTAAGTAGAGAAAAGCAGATGAACAGATTTATTAGGAGCATTGAAAAGCTCACGGCCTCAAGGTGAAGTTTCCAATTTTTTCCCAGAGGCAACATTGCCGTATTATTGTGTTTAAACTCAAATATCGCTGTACCATCTGTCAATCGTCTGCTGTTATTTGTTTTGTTTTACTAGATTTTCATTGTGCATGTCGGTGGTAGTAAATGGTTTCGTGCAGCTTGGGCCATGATATTAATTTTGTTCTCGGATCGGCTCAACTCACGATTAAGCTCCAATTCAGAAGCTTTGACTCTCGCATCTGAGGCCTCATGGATGGTGGACTGGTTTCTCCTGGTAGTATTGCATCCCGGCGCTACTGGACGGTTTGCACACCGTTCGGCGACGCCAATCGGTTGTGCACTCTGATGAATTGCTGAAGGAGTCTGGAGACTATGGAAATATATGTCTCCTAAGCAGCGGGGCTGGATGTTGAACTGTCGTCAACCACTCTTGAAATGACCATTAGGTTACCTGATCCTGAATTCAGAGTCGGGTAAAAGATGCCTTTGGCCCGTGATAAGTCCATGTTAATATGTTTAATTTTAATTATGGGTACAGTGGTTTGACAGTAATTAATGTTTTGATGAGACAGTGTCGTAATTCAATTTTTTTACTAATTTTTACTAAAAGTTTTTGGGACAGCAACTTGTCAATCGGCTGAGGGGCCGAGGCCTGAAGGGTTAATACTGCATAATGATCTGCAAGAGATATAAGGAGGATCGTGTCCATCGACTGTCAAAAAGTAGACAGCTCAATTTAAACATGGTCGGCAAAGCATTAAAGATGACCCTCATAGTGGGAGGCCTTCAAAGTCCACAACACATAAAAACGTTGCGACCTGATCGTAGATTGAAGATTCCGTAGAGATCCTCAAAAATTCACATGAGTGTGTATAAGATATTATCGCCAACGAATTTAAGTCTTTCTATGGATGCCTTTCAAGAAAATGTTAGTCCTTTTTAAAGCGGATCCTCCTGTTTTGTAATATATTTAATAAAAAAAAATGTTGACCAGATAATGTTCAGAACAGAAAAGCCAATTTTTTATTTTGTGATCCAACCTTATTTTGATGTCGTTTTCGGTACCTAGAAATCTCAAAAGTCCAGTTTCTTCCTCTCCTGGGACGGTCCCTTATGTGGCCAAGCTCATTGTATCGTTAAAGAAAATTGAAAAAACTGACATATAAAGCTGTTCAACAACCTAAGATTCGCTGACGACACGACCAACATAGGTGCCGATTAAAATGAGTTGGCGACCCTATTACGCAGGGTGGAGAAGGAAAGCAAGGAGTATGGATTGCACATGAACCTCAGCAAGACCAAAGTCATGTTTGTGGACCGGGCTAGAACAATGCAACGCACCAAAGAGTTGAGTGACCTTCAAGCTGTAAAAGACTTTGTCTATCTGGGCTCCATGATATGCAACGACGGAAACTGCGAAAAGGAAGTCTCATGCAGAAGCCAGATGGAAAGATCGGCCATGAGCAAGCTAGAAAGGCTGTGGAAGAATCGGGGTATAAGCAAGCGGACTAAGGTCAGGCTGGTTTGAGCTCTGGTTTTCTCGATCTTTCTCTGCATCGAAGACATGGACCCTGAAGGCTCGGATACGCACCAAAATCGATGCACTGGAGATGTGGTGTTGGCGTAAAATGCTAGGAACCCCATGGACAGCACGCCGCACTAACAAATCTGTCCTGGAAGAACTCGGCATCCAAGTGAGACTCTCCACCGTATGCATGAGAAGGGTCCTACAGTACTTCGGACATGTTGCCAGGAGAAACCCAGAGAATCTGGAGAAAATGCTTTCCGGGGGTGAAGTGGAGGGAAGAAAAAGCAGAGGCAGATCACCGGCCAGATGGAACGACCTCATCAAAGAAGTTACAAAAGGGTCAATAAATAAATACAAACGGAGCTGCCACGGAATTCACCGACCGGAGTCGGGCCCATCATAATACTATTTTTTTTACACTTCTGGGGGGCGAGCAGTGGATTCCGGACTTACGAACCGGCTGTGGTAGGTTTAGGACAGCTGTCTTGCCACATGTGAGCGTTCACCTTACCACCCATTCACTCCCCCTTCGAAGCCATAGAATTTGAGATGCGCAAATCGCAGTTTTAGATAATTTTTATAAGAAAGAGTTGATTATTTTTCTGGAAAGGCCAAGATCTTTAAAGAGGAGAAATAGAGATTTAGCTGGCAGGCCACGAGCGCCAACTTCCACCGCGTGAAGGTGAACAGTGAAGCCGTTCCGGGTTACGGCATTTGCAAGATCATGGTATTTATTTAATTTGTACTCGTGGTCTTTTGGGATATTTGATTCCCATGGAACAGTTAATTCTACAATAAGAGCCACCTTCCGAGATAGAGAGTAAAGAGTTATATCTGGACGGAGGGCTGTGCATCCGAGACTTTCAGGGAATTTATACTGCTTAGAGACTGAATCAACCTCCAGAATCCAATCTGTAGCTTTCTCAATCTGCGACCCGCCATGCCGAAGACAGGTCGAAGTGGATGAGCCTCGTAGGCAAACTATTGTCTAGGGGCCACGATCCTCAGTAATGAGGGAACGACGGAGAAGAAGATAAAGCTGTTATTGCACCTTGTTAAAAAAAATGATGAAAAATCGTTTGGATCACACTAACTATGATAATTTGCCAGAAAGACTAACAAATTATAAAGAAAAACAAACGTCAAATCAAAACGTGTCATTTTTGAATTATTTACTTTAATACGTGCTACTGCAACTCGCGACTCACCAGACGTTTCCAGTAGCTGTCCTTCAATCTTGAGGTCAAACGTCGCCGTCAATGCGCACAGCTGGTTGTAGGCTGCAGTCCTTAGATTCGGATCGGAAGAACCCAGATTCAGTAGAGCCATGTTGAGGAGTGTTCCCGGAACGTCTTTCGGTCGGATCTTCTGGTGCACGGTCACTGAATCCTGAAAATGAAACATAACACTGAAACTACAGGAAAGTTTTTTAGTGCATATGGTAAGTAAATCACTGGGCAATGACGCGGCGGACGAACTGGCCAAAAGGGGATCAAAGGAAATAGTATATGGACCGGAACCCTTGATGCCCATTCCCCAGGCCCAAATAAAAACATGGCTACGCAGGAACACCGAAGAAACCCACCTTACAGAATGGAAAAAAAAACGCAGGATGCAGGCAAACAAAGAACGCGGTTCCGGAAGCGTCCAAAAAACTTGCCCGCAACCTCACCAGATTAAAAAGGGACAAAATCCGTAAAGTCATAGGTACTATGACAGGCCACTGTCCCCTAAACAAACACCTGTTTACCATAGGTGTGACAGACAGCCCTCTATGCAGAGGATGCATGGAGGAAGAAGAAACGCCACAGCATGTGCTCATGGAATGCAGGAGCGTGGCAGAGCAACGGGCAAAAATACTGCAATCTCCAGCATCTCTCCCGGAGGCCTGTAGCAACCCAAACAGGCTGCTAACCTTCTGGGACAGCCTGGGTTGGCTGGAGTAACATAAATGGAAACATGAGCCACGCACAACGGCCCAATCAAGAGGCCAAGTGCGGGAAAAAGCCCAGCCAAACTAACTAACTAACTATGGTAAGTAAATGAGATTAGACTGAAACTAAAACTAAACATATTCAGGCTACTTAATCACCTTCACTCAGATTTCCGCCCAGGCCACAGCAATAAAACGACTAAATACGATGTTATATCTTTCATAACACATCTAAGAATATGTGTTATAAAAGATAGAAAACAAACAATTCTCACACTGCTTGACTTCAGTAGTGCATTTAATAACGTCGACTATGTATGTGACCGTCAATAATGAAGAATTAACTCAGGTATCCTCAACAAAGTTCTTGCGATTCGTAATCGATAATGAGTTACGATGGCACCTACATATTGATGCTTTATGTGATAAATTGGGAAGAGCGTGCTATGCACTCTATCGCATCGCTTCATTTCTCGATTTATCCGCGCTGCTCATGTGTTACTTTGCATACGTTCATTCATTGCTAACGTACGGCGTGGAGTTATGGGGGCGAGCAGCCGACCGGCAGAGGGCTTTCGTTATGCAAAAGCGTGCAGTCCGCACAATAGCGCGTGTGGCGCTTGATACGCCAGCTAGGCCTCTGTTTAGAGATCTCTGCATCATGACGCTGCCGTCCATTTATATAATGGAAATAGCGCTGTTCGTTCGCAGAAATCTAGCCGATTTTGAAGTGAATGGTGTGCATCATCAGTATCCAACAAGATCCTGTAGCATGCTACGTTCGGTAAGTCATGCATTATCCAAGTCGGAGAGGCTAGCCTATATCGCCGGCCCAGCGGTTTACAACAAACTCAGCGAGCACATTAGGCAGGCGCAATCTCTTGACATGTTAACCCGTTGAGTATGAGTCAACCAAATCTGGTCGCGAAACAATTATCCGTTGAGTACGAGTCGACCAAATCTGGTCGCGCGTTTTTTTCACTTCTTTGACGTTCTCATATTTATTCATAATTATCTAATTGTTTTACAAAATGATATTTCAATATTCTATATTCGAAATTTCAATGCAATCATTGTGCAGTTGTTCTTTTTATGATTGGTGTAGTAGTTTCGTAGTTATAGTACTTTAAGGTCGATGTCGCCGAAAATCCTGCAAAAGAGACAGATGCATCCATGAAAATACCCATTTACTCCAAGGGTTAAGAGACGCCTTAAGAGATACCTTACAGATAAGGCGTTTTACTCACTGGAGGAATATTACTCGAGTGAAGTCTAAAATGCTTTGGTGGCAAAAATATTTAATGATCTCTTTGCATTTTGTCTTGTATTTCTTCTTTTTACATTATTATTTTTCCTTTGTTTTGTTTTGTTTATATTATCTTTTCTTTACGATAAAAAAAATGTTTGTTTGCTAATATGTATGAATGTTTGCTAATCTGTATCTGACTTGTATACCAGTATACTAATAAAACGAATATGAATATGAATATGATCTTGTGCTAGAGCGGCTAAAATCCCTTAACTTCTCCAACGAGGCAAAAAAGTGGTTCAACTCATATATCTGTATGCCATTCAGATCTATTCATGTCTCTGTATCCATGTATGGGAGCTAATAGGCCCTGTTGGAGTTGGCCACGAAGACTCATTCGTTCAGTCGGTCATACTTATGGGTCAACACCCATCCGGTGGCCTCCACGCAGAAGGGAGAGCCAGGGTAGGACGAATGACCCTGATTGCTGACCGAATCACCGCTTCATAAGGGAGAGAACCGCGCAAGCGACCTCGATCCTGTGACCAGTCAGGAGGTAGGAGGTATCTTGAAGGGTAATTCCAGACGGAGATATCCTTCCAAACTTGTAATCAGGGGGTGAGGATGCCGGCTGTGTATCTTTCCTGGTGCCTCGCCGTAAGGCGTTGGCCTCTGACAGGCAGGTGGCGTAGCTAGACAATGGATTGTTTTTCGTCCCAAGTCATCTGCGCTCACCTCAAGGGAGACAGAACGATCAATATTGTGGTGACGGGATAAACTTCCTGAGGTGACGGGTTCGCCCGTTGTAGTTGACAGCTCTAGTTGTATTCATGCATGGCATACCTTTTAAGATGTTTGACCAAGGATTGTGCTGAATGGTTTAATACCGTTATAACTCACTGGGGTGATGGATTTCGCCCATTGTACACCCTTCAATGGACTCCCTACTTCTCCACCGGTGAGTGATTTGACCACCTTGATTTACTCGCCAATATCACCGTAGGTTAAATGCCAAACCAGTCAAACCTATTCGCCAGAGTGAGCGATACTGCCATTTTGTGAAACAAAAGGCTGCTGTTCCAAAGAAGTCAAGGAGAGATATAGAAAATTGTGATTTCTTACCGGTTGGCTGAGTTCCCATCTGTTCCTGATGTGGATGACCGATTGCACAATGCTGTCGCAGTCGTTATGGATGAAGCTCAGGGGACCACTCTCGTTAGAAATGGCCAGAGTAAACTGGTTGTCATCCACTAGACAAACCTGAAAAAACGACATAATCGATCATTAAGAGAGGGGAGTTACTAAGTACATTGATCATGGTCTCTCTTAACCTGAACAGTGAGCAGCCTATTTTGAACAAACGCCCGAATGAGCGCCAATTTTTCGCATATTCTGAACTGAAACCCATATTTTGGAAAGGATATCGATCATCTAGAGAAGGTTCAGCGAAGAGAGACTAAAATGTCTTAACTTGAAGCATATAGTATGTGACGAAAGATTGGCGGCTCTTGGTCTGGAGCAATAAAGAGCACGGGCAGTGGCGGGTCCTTCATAAAAGCGGAAAAGCCCGGCCTTGCCTTTTCTTAAAAAGATCGCTAAACTAAAGATCACTAAAATAATTGAATTTGCAAGCGCCTATTGCTATCTAGCGGGAACAGATAGCTCCATGCGTCATAACAGGTTATCGACAGTGCAACACTTCACACCTCGCTGCAATCTTACCGATTGAGAGAATCTTACGAGTTGAGTTCAGCTAATCATTTTGCTCGCACACATGGGGCTTTCAAAATCAGTGGTACTTTCGATCTAACCTGTGGCAAATTACTCAAAACAATATATGTATCTATACGACTTTGTATTGACGCATAAGCCAGGCTTAGCATGAAGCAGAATGCGAGTGTGATCCTTATTTTGTTCCGTTTGTTTTCAGCAAGTGAAAGATAAGATTTTTTATTGTAGAATTTCAATTGATTTGTGGTTTTTATTGCCTGATAAACAATAGAGGAGATTGTCCCTTGTAGTGAGTTCTGTCTTATTTTTTTATTTTTTTTTATTTGTTGAGTGGGGCTTTTCTAAGGTCTTTATGAGCCTTGTAACACTACGACCATTGCTGATCTATTGTGTTCGCCACCTACTATAGTTCTGCGCTAAGCCTCGTGTCATTTAAGAACCGCAGCAGGCTTTTGGCGCCAGATTGTTTTACCTCTCAGGTTGGAGGTAATAACCACCCAAGTGGGTGTATCTTTTACGCATCAGCGGGCCACACTCGCACATGAGGTGCTGTGTGGCACGCATACTGGTGCCCTCACCAGTATGCGTAGATTGTTCCTATTTAGCGATAAGGCCTCACGGGCCGTCTTACGGTCGTAGAGTTCTGTCTTAACTTGATTTCGCTCACTCAAGAAAATAAAACGACATTTCTTAAAGCCACCGCAGATATGTGACTGCTGATAAGTATATGGTAAATTCTGTCTAGCAGTAGCATGCCTTCAGTGTGCTTTATTGAATCTGCGACACAAGTAGTAAATTTCAAACTGAAGCTTGAAGAATAAAGGGATACCACTTTTTTTTTACTATAAAAAACGTAAAAGCACAAAAAGGTATGTCAGGCTTGCCCCATTCACCAACCCTGGGCACGCCACTGGGCACAGGGTGACTTAATAGAGACATATAAGATCCTGGACTTCCTGGGTTGCAGACTATCCACACCATGACCACCAACTCACATCTGCATGGGCATCATCCGAAACATCAGCATGAATCATTCCATTCGAATACTAAGAAACATTTCCTCAGCAGTAGAGTGGTAAACGAACGGAATGCTTTTCCTAGTGAAGTGATCAGTGCCAAAAATGTCAATGGCTTTAAAAATAAACTAAATGCAAGCACAGCCTTAGGCTCATAAGTTTAAGCTGCCTCCCTGTTAAATAAACAATAATAATATAATCAACTAGCTGACCCGTGCCCACTTCGTTGGGCGGTAAAACTTTATACCTGTGATGAAATTATGAGTGTGGTTCGGTTAGTACTGAGTGCTATGATTTATTTCCTGACTGCCAAAAGAAAGGTTATATTTTTACTGCATATGTATGTATGTATTTGCATGCCAATTTGACTATAATACCGTTATTTGTGAGTGTCTTCTTGTGAGTGTCTTATTTGTGGACGTATTATCTCTTTAACTATTTATGCAGTAAAAGGGAAATTATATGCAGTAAAAGGGAAGTCTTTTGTTTTAAACACTTGAGAGGATAAATTTACTTATTTTGATAAGAATGTTAATGGATGTTACTTATTTTGATAAGAATTTTATAAATTGTTGATAATATGACCAATAAACATGACGATTTAAATTATATTTTTAATATAAAATACTACTTTTAGTGACTTAAATATAAAAGTTAGACATATGCTGTCGCTGACTTTTTTGTAGGCATTATCAAGCTCTACAACTTTTCCCTAGAACTTAATCATATGTCTCTCATCGTTAAGGCAGCGTTAGTTAGAAACGTTTTCGTTCGACCGCTTATTCTCCGACTTACTTTGCAAATCCGACTACCACGAAAAAGTCTTTTCATTTTACGGATTAATATATATCCTATGACACTCACAAATAACGTGGTTTTCAATTGGTAAAAGAATTTTCAAAATCGGTTCAGTAGATCCAGAGATTATTTCCTACAACGTCATAAACTTTACCTCTTTATTATATTAGTATAGATAATAATAATTCCACCGCCGATGCGGAGATTCTACAATAAAGCTACGATATTGCAAGTCTTTCCTTTTTGAGAAGCTAATAAAATTTGCCTTTATTTAAGTATATTTTGCATATACAGTGGAACCTCTCATAACGAGCACCTCTTATAACAAGTAATTCGCAGTAATTTCTCATAACGAGTCATTCGCACCTCTCATAACGAGTATGGGAAGAAAAAAAACAATTAACGAGTCAAATCACCGTTTTAGATCACTTCAATGACTCCTAGGAACCTTTATGGAGCTCAAATATTGAAATATTGCTGGTGGAATTTTGTTGAGTTTTAGAAAATAAGTTCAAGAAAATTAGACTTTGTCTGTCCGGGAAAGCCAGGATGTGTCATATTACCAAGCATATTGTTCACAAAAGGACCTTTCAATAAATATAAATACAAACGGAGCTGCCATGGAATTCACCGACCGGAGTCGGGCCCATCATAATACAATTTTTTACACTTCTGGGGGGTGAGCAGTGGATTCCGGACTTACGAACCGGCTGTGGTAGGTTTAGGACAGCTGTCTTGCCACATGTGAGCGTTCACCTTGCCACCCATTCACTCCCCCTTCGAAGCCATAGAATTTGAGATGCGCAAATCGCAGTTTTAGATAATTTTTCTAAGAAAGAGTTGATTATTTTTCTGGAAAGGCCAAAATCTTTAAAGAGGTGAAATAGAGATTTAGCTGGCAGGCCACGAGCGCCAACTTCCACCGCGTGAAGGTGAACAGTGAAGCCGTTCCGGGTTACGGCATTTGCGAGATCATGGTATTTATTTAATTTGTACTCAATTAATTTGTAATAACAAAGAAAGTCGACCGACTCCCAAGAAGTAACACAAAAGCGTTCGACCAGTTAAGAGGAGCTTTGTAGCCGAAGTGATGAATAGGGCGATAGAACGCCGCGAAATATGGGTTATAATAAGTTTACATAATAATTATGAAGATAAAGATAAAATATAATAATAATATCATGCTAAATACTCTCGATTGCAGCGATCGGGAAACACGACCAACTTCCATATAGTTTAAGTTATCGTATAGTTTAAATCATATTCTCGTAAATAATATTAACCCGCACCGCACGTAACATCCATTTGGGGACATGTATGGCGGCCGCCTACAATGCGTAACGTCCGCTACGGGACATCGCGCTCGCCGCTGCGAAAAATGCAATTTACGATTCGAATCGTCGTACTTTATGCTTTCTGACGGCTGAAATACATGGCCGAATAATCTTTAATCCGGCGGCCAGCGGCGATAATATCGATCGGCTAATTAAAAAGTCAGCATAAACGTCAGACGACAGTCGCCGATCGGCCAGCGCGCGGCGGCCGCGTAGTTCCGCAAAATGTTTGTTTTGTGAAGTGTTTTGTGGATATAAGTGCAGTGTATACCGGATAAAAGTGAGTAATTTCCATTTTTAAGTAGTTTAGGCATTAGGATTAGTCAATTTAGACAGTCCATTTGCTGTTTTTCACGAATTTTCGAAGAAAACACTTTGGCAACAACAAACGGCTCGCGAAAAAATGGCCGTTTTTATTTTGTAATGTTTGTGAAATATCCCGATATATCGCGAAACATGACGTAATGTAGCTTTAATTTACTAATAAAATAGGTATTGCTTCATTTACATCCTAAGTTATCACATAATTAGGCGTATTTTGAACATTATATGTTGTTTTCTAATATGGCTCGCGAAAATGAAAATTGTTTTGATAATTACTATGAGAGAAAAAAGTGCGATTTTCCATAGTTTTTCGATGAAATGTGACTCTTTGGAGTATAGTAATTAGTTATTAGACATATAATAAGTCTATGATAAGACAATATAATTGAAAAAATCTAACGAATTTTATATTATGGGCATTCAAAGTTTATTATTAGGTTCGGACGCGGAAACTCTCAAAACTTTAGATTTTTCTATAATATCAGACAAAGCTCAAAGTTCTGGTGTGATTTCTAAGAAGAAGTGATGTAGTAATAAAGTTATTTTGAAAGAATTTCATATAAAAAAATACCATAAGTAGTCACAAATTAAAAATTAAAAAAATTTTTTTTTACGAGAATACATACAATTTTTCTTGGCTGAATAAATAAATATTTTTTCCGTATTTTTGTATGCAAATAAGTAAAAAAAAATATCGTTTTGGTAAAGCATTTAATAAAGAACATAACTGTATTTACAATTTTTGATATTTACAAAAACTGTATTTACAAAAAAATCTAAATGATTTTATAGGCGAGTTTTTTCAGTTTGCCAATTTTGTAATATTTATTCATTATTATCTTAATTGTTTTACGAGATAAGATTATAATGTTTTATATGTCAAATTTCAATGCGATCATTTTTCTCTTTATCTTTTTTTAATCCGTTTAGTGGTTTATAAGTTATGATCGTTTTTCTCAAGGCCGTTGACTTGCGTCGATTTTTTGCGCGAATATGTCGCGCGCAAAAGTGATAGGTGAGTTTTTACCTCGCAACGTGAGGGGTTAAAGTAGTTAAAAGCGGGATCGTGGGTCGCGTTCGATAAATAATGTAAAAACGTCCGAATGAGTATCGCACGCGATTCACGATCACTAACTAGAATAGAGGTGAAAACGGTAGACGAATTAAGGGGACGAAATGTAGGTTGCTACGCGCAGATTGAAAGATATCAATCTCATAATTAGGACGCGTCGGACGTGTAAATTTGCATAATAATTGCAATTCACGAAGATTTGTAATCGCGGGCAAAATATTGTAAAGTCGGACTAAGTAGTGCTTGTGTAAAACGGACTAGTTGTCGGAAATAAAACCGCATTCTGAAACATCTCAAGTATTACTGAACCGATCCTTCCAACATACTGTGAATTTATTCATCGAAAACAACCTGAATGCAGCCGGCTGAGAGCGGTGGACACGCCAGGGAAAACCTATGGAGCAGTTGGCGACGTGAGTAATCATAACACTAACCCTAAAACAATACAGTCTACTACAACATCGCATCGCACGCGGTAGCCGTTAAAGATAAAAAGTATTTATTTCCAATACAACCATACAATTGTGTAGGAATGACAGTAATTAATCTTAATTTAGTTACTCATTTTAGACAAGAGATGATATACAATATATAGCTTTAAACTTACCAATTTACAAAAACATAGACTATATGATAACAGTTTACAACAAAACAATCAACGGTAAATAATATGTATTAGATTAAATGGGTAGATACGATGCTATGTATTTTCAAAATATTTTAAAAAGTTGTTATGAGCATACATGTTGATTTTACTCAGATAGACTCGGATAGATCTCTTGAAAATATCGATGTTTTTAATTGCTTTTAATCTTTCGGGCAATTTATTGAAAAGTTTGAGGCCTAAGTATCGACTAGTCGCCTGGAACTTGGCAGTACGTGCTACGAACGGTTGGAGATACAGGGTTTTATTCCTGGTGTCATGCCGATGTACTTCCTCGGTGGATATGGCCGAGCTCTTATTGCAATAGAATTCGCAAAGAGCTTCTTGAGCAAAAATCGCATATACGGTCAATATCCCTAGTTTTTGGAAGTGTTCACGATATGACTGCCGTGGACCAATACCTACTATCGCACGTATGGCTCTTTTCTGGAGAGTGAATACACTGTTGATGTGCGCTGCATTACCACATAAAAGAATACCATAGCGCAGGTGTGACTCAACTAGCGCGTAATAGGCCGATATTACTTCAGTTCTCTCCAAACAACTTCTGATGCGTAATAGAGCATAGCAGGCTGACGAAAGTTTTGACTTAACATGCTCTATATGTAGACTCCATGATATCTTTCCATCCAGATGTAGTCCGAGGAATTTAACTGATTCCGCAAGTTCAACCGGGTAGTTAACTTTTATAGATGATGTCTTGCTATTAAAATTTAAAATAACAGTTTTAGACATATTTAGAGACCGCGTTAGCTGCTGCGATCAAGGGCCTGTACACTGCATTCGAGATCGACGAGTTTCGTCGGCCCTGAAGCAGTTCTCGTACAATTGCAGAGATTTCAAAACCATGCCCTTAACCCTTGGAGTAAATGGGTATTTTCATGGATGCATCTGTCTCTTTTGCAGGATTTTCGGCGACATCGACCTTAAAGTACTATAACTACGAAACTACTACACCAATCATAAAAAGAACAACTGCACAATGATTGCATTGAAATTTCGAATATAGAATATTGAAATATCATTTTGTAAAACAATTAGATAATTATGAATAAATATGAGAACGTCAAAGAAGTGAAAAAAACGCGCGACCAGATTTGGTCGACTCGTACTCAACGGATAATTGTTTCGCGACCAGATTTGGTTGACTCAACTCAACGGGTTAAAACAATATCAAATGCACCATGGTTCACTAAAATTGATGAAGTCCACAAGTATGTGGAGATAGCCACGGTCAAACAACAAGATTAACGCTTATCAAAATCCTTGAAGAAAAGGCTGAACGTACATATGAATTTGTTAGCAATGGCCCTAAGTGAGCCAATAGAAATCGAATGCCTCAAAAGGCAACACATCTGGGATCTTTAAGTATTTTTCTGGGTTAAGTATTTTTTAACATTGAACTACCAAAAAATATTTGACTTTGACAATAAATTATACTTTTAGACTACGTATTTTTATATTAAATCTTATATTACTTAAAACATAATATTAAATAATAATGACTGTTTCTTTCTTTTCTCACATATAACTTTATTTATATTATTTAATCGAATTTGATATTATATTTATTGCCGATTTAATAATGGAATTGCATTTTATTTATTATATATTTTTAATATTTTTTATTATTATTATTTTTTATTTTATTCTGAAGACCACATTTTAGGGCAATTTAGTGTCATTAGCTTTTTACTAAAACTTGTACATTTGTAGGCAACCAAGCAATCAAGCAAACTTGATTGTAATATTGGAGTCCTATAAAATCGAAGACTATCGCGGTTGTTTGACATTATAAATAGGATAGAAAACGAATTTACCGCGTGAAATTTGTAGCACCCGACGTTTCGGTGACGTTGCAGCCGCCGTTGTCCAGGGTAGACTGAGTCTACCCTGGACAACGGCGGCTGCAACGTCACCGAAACGTCGGGTGCTACAAATTTCACGCGGTAAATTCGTTTTCTATCCTATTTATATTGGAGTCCTGTCCACCCTAGAACGGGCTAGTCCCAGTTGGGTGACAGAAACAAATAAGCAAAAGGTTAAGGTTTTGCCATTCGGTTCCTGTTATTTTTGTAAGCTAATCAATGTTTTATAGTAATTAATTCTTAAATAAATAAATAAATAAATAAATAAATAAATAAATCTGGTACCTGAGTAGGGACAAGGAAAGCCAAATGAGGAAATCCTTTGATGGAAGGAAATACCTAGCAAACCACTTATACACTTATAATATCTGCTCATGGTCCTTAGACCAATTGCAAAATTGTCTCAGTAATACAAAATAAAAAATATGCTTTAGATTTGTGTCTGAAAATTTCAAGATCTTGGATGGCGTCGCTCCCAATTATCTTACCGGCAGATTTACTGCACTATCGGCTCATGAACGCCCTCTGAGATCAAAAAACAACCTGCTACTCTCTATCCCTAGTCACAGCAGTGACTTCTTCTCATTCTCTTTCACCGTGCATGGAGCCCGTCTTTGGAATGCTTTGCCGAAAAATGTGAGAACCGCGCCAAGCAAAACAACTTTTAAAAACAGACTCAGAGAGCATTTGAAATCCTCCAGATAAATTCCCTTTCCCCTCCCATCCCCCTCCTTTTAAAACTTTAGCGTCCTTATAGGTGTTAGATTATTTTGATGAGGCAAATCTGTGCCCACAAAGAGTAAAGTATATACTTCTTTCTATCCTCCTCTATTTTATTTGTCATACTCTTTATATAGGTTAAGTTATGTAGTCTACTCGCAAATAATGTTCTTACAATAGTATAGGTTAGCTCTAAAATATTGCCTGCAGGCAATAAGCTCGCCTTTTCTTAAGAATAAAGAGTTTTATTATTATTATTATTATTATTATATTGAGGAATGGTTTCTTACCTCTTCAATTTCTGACGCGTAGTAAACATCATTAAGGAGCACGGCATGTGACAGTACCTTGGTCTTCTCAGCAGATGTTATTTGAAGAGCAGTAGGTCCCACCTGTGGTATAAAACAATGTAAATTAATAAAAGGCTTTAGAGCAATACCAAAACTCAGTATCTCAACCAGTTGCTTTACTCCCGAGCTACAAGGCAATGCAGGAAGAGGGTGCGATGGATGTGGGCAGCTATCGACCGTGCAGTGAGCGTAGAAGACTTTGGACATTACAAATCCGACGTCTAGCTACGCCACAACCCGCAAGAAGCCAATGCCTTTACCGCGAGATAGCCAGTATGTTACCTGGCGGGCCGACACTCGCGCCCTTGCTTCCAATTGTGACCAGATTTCTCCGGTCTCTCGATTGGTTCCGAGTTCGAGGTCGCTTGCGCGGTCCTCTCCCTTACGAAGCGGTGAAACGGTGTGCACCGAATCTATCGCGGACCAAGGCGTCCTTTGCCCGGCTCTGAACCGGGATCGGATGGCCAATGGTCATTTCAAGAGCAGTCGCCGTAAGGTAGGCAACCACCCCCGCTCTATAGGAAACAATATAGTTCCCAGACTCCCCCGACTGTTAGTCGGAGAGCACAGTCGATTGGCTTGCGCCGCTCGGTGCGCAGACCGTCCAGGAGCGCCAGAGGTTTGATTCCCAGGGGAGACTGGTTGACCCAGTGTCCTACCCAGGTTCGCACCCCGTGCGTGGAGGCCATCGGATGGGTGTTGACCCGTGAGTGTGACCGACCCTGAACACATGGGTCATCGTGGCCACCTCATCATGGGCCCGTTAGCTCCCAAAAGGATGTGGGCAGAGGGGTACATCAAGACGAACGTGAACATTTAGCATTACGGCCAGGTAAAGGCTCGACCTTTTCGAGCATTCGGACATCTGCGTAGGCCGAGTAGCAAAACATATGGCGAGCAAATGCGAGCCCTTACGACTCGCTTTGATTTCAATTTTGTTCTAAGAAGCTACTGTCTGGGGTATACTGTGACCAAAGTATACCCAATGTATACTCCTTGTATGCTTACCTATAACTATAAAGCTGCTTATACCTTACTATGATCTAATCCCTATCACTATTAACTGATCGGAAGCCGGCCTTTGCGCGCAAAAAACTGAGCCGCAACTTTTTGGTCAATTTTGTAAATAAATACTAACAATATGGTTTTTTCATAAATTCCCTCGTGTTACCTAATGATTAATCTTGTTAGTCAAGTATATTATACATTTATATAATATTTATGGGGGCCGGGCGAAAGGGCTACGCGCGGGTCCGTCAAACGACGCAAAATGCTTATAGGCATTGTTGGCGTCCGACCAATTAAACAACTAGAGGATGTAAATTTAACCAAAACCTACATTCGTCCTCTGATCGAGTATGGTTTTCAAATCTGGAATCCTTATTTTGCCAAGGACATCAACCTGCTTGAAAGTGTACAACGTAGAGCGACAAAACTGCCAAAAACCCTAAGAAAAACACCCTATGAACATAGATTAAAAATCCTCAAACTGACAACTCTGGAGCAACGGAGACACAGAGGAGATCTCATAGAGACATACAAAATACTGAGGCAACACTACGACTGCCCAGAGTTGGAAAGCATGTTTGTGTTCAATTCAAACCATCACTTAAGAGGTCACAGCCTGAAACTCAATGTTACAAGCTTTTCAACTGAAGCAAGAAAGCACTTCCTGACAAACAGAATCGTGAACAGCTGGAATAAACTGCCCGAGGAAGTTATCGAAGCACCAACCATAAACGCATTCAAAAATAGGCTTGATATCTATTTAAAAAATGATATATAAAAGAGAGAAGAAAAAAAGGAAACAGCAACACCAGTGAATCTCATAGATATGAACACATCAGCGTTAAGCTGCTAGTTCATCAACAAATAATAATAATAATAATAATAATAAATTTTTAAAAAAACATTAAGAATATGCTGATAGGCCACCCTTTATATCAGAGGTACCTAAACATTTTTGTCCCGTGGACCACTTGCTGTTTTCCGTAGACATTTCCGTAGACCACTTGTTATATTTTGCTGTTGCTATCCCCTAGAGCCCCAATTGGCCGATATCGGCCACAACACGATTCAGCGTGACGGCCCCGTTTTAATTTTATTTTAATTTAATTTGCTTTATTTTATTATGTTTTATTATGCTAATATGTTTTATTTTAATTATGGGTACAGTGGTTTGGCAGTAATTAATGTTTTGGTGAGACAGTGACATAATTCATTATTTTTTTCAAATTTTTAAAAAAATTTTTTGGGACATCAATTTGTTAATCGGCTGAGGGGCCGAGGCCTGAAGGGATAATATTGAATTTTCCTAAACTTACTAACTTTAAATGTGTTTATGACAGCTAGCACAGCACTGATCACTTACATAGGGTTTTTGGTAATGTGGACAGTTGTAAAAAATTAAAAACATGTACAATTTTTAGTTGTTCATTTCTAAGCGTCCACGACCTTGAAGTACAAAGTATTTGAGAAAGCCGCACATAACTGCACATGTAGCACTATCTCGCTTACTAATTCATGTGATGCGTCTATCCTACTCGCTCGCAGGCATTGAAGCACAATTTTTTTCTTATCTCACTAGCATCTCCCCTTGTTAGTCATGTCCACTGGCCTCCTCAATTGACTAGTGATGCAATTTAAGTGTTGATTTCCTTCCATGATACTAGTGAGGTGTGCGTTTGTTAATTGCTATTATTATAAGTTACTATGCGGTACACACAATCTGTTTTAAAACTAATACGACATTTATGGATCGCCTAAATGTTTATGATGACCTGCCTAGATGAGATCCGCTGGACCTCCATTTGCTAATGTGGACCTCCATTTACATCTCGTCCCCCCAAATTTAATTTTCTCGCTGACATGGACCCCTTGCAATTCGAAATCGACCCCTGAGGGTCCATATAGACCACTTTGGGAATCACTGCTTTATTCATCTGACCAAATTCGAGGGTCACGACTTTTCAAACATTGTACCCATTTAAATGATAGTTTCATATAAGTATTCACGGATTTATTGTATAACTATATTGCTTTCATATTCCATAACGCAGCAGTAATTGAAAAACAGCAGCTGTAAAAGTTGCTACCTATTATATTAATTTAATTTATTATTAATTTTTGATTATTTTTCAATTTTTAGATACTATTATTAGATCTTTTATCCTTAGAATTTTAGTTATTGATTTTTAGTTTAACCCGCTCACTCCGTAACATCCGATTGGGGACATTTATGTCGGCCGCCTAAACACCGAAACGTCCGCTACCGGATAAAGCGCTCGCCGCTGCGAAAAATGCAATTTACGATTCGAAACGTCGTACTATAATTTAAAATTTAAAAAGTGAGCATAGACGTCAAAACGGCAGTGTTTTGTGCAGTGTTTTGTGCCATTTACTGGAGAACAGTGAGTAATTTGCATTTTTAAGTAGTTTAGGCATGAGGATTAGTCAATTGAGATAGTCCATTTGCTGTTTTTCACGAATTTTTAAAGAAAACACTTTTTAACGACAACAAACGGCTCGCGAAAAAATGGTTGTTATTATTTTGTAATGTTTATGAAATATCCCGATATATTGCGAAATATGACGTAATGTCGCTTTAATTTACTAACAAAATAAGTATTGCTTCATTTACATCCTAAGTTATCACATAATTAGGCGTATTTTGAAAATTATATCTTGTTTTGTAAAATGAATCGCGCAAAGAAACTTGTTTTGATAATTACTATGAGAGAATAAAGTGCGAATTTCCATAGTTTTTCGATGAAATGTGACTCTTTGGAGTATAGTAATTAGTTATTAGACATATAATAAGTCTATGATAAGACAATATAATTGAAAAAATCTAACGAATTTTATATTATGAGCATTCAAAGTTTATTATTAAGTTCGGAAGCAAACTCTCAAAACTTTAGATTTTTCTATAATTTCAAACTGAAGCTTGAAGAATAAAGAGATACCACTTTTTTTTACTATAAAAAACGCAAAAGCACAAAAAGGTATGTCAGGCTTGCCCCATTCACCAACCCTGGGCACGCCACTGGGCACGGGGTGACTTAATAGAGACATATAACCCGCTCGCTACGTAACATCCCCTACAGGACATAAATGTCGGCCGCCTAAACTCCGTAACGTCCGCTACCGGACCAAGCGCTCGCCGCTGCGAAAAATGCAATTTACGATTCGAAACGTCGTACTACATGCTTTCTGAGGGCGCAATCGATATGGCCAAAATATCTTTAATTCAAGATTTCCGTGTGGCAATATCGAACAACGATTTAAAAAGTGAGCATAGACGTCAAACGCCCAGTCTCCCGTCGGCAAATCGCACGGCCGCGTACGGCTCCGCGAAATTGGTGATAAAAAGTGTGTGTGTGCAGTGTTTGAGTGTTTGTTACTGGAGAACAGTGAGTAATTTGCATTTTAAGTATTATTAATTTGCATGAGTATTAGTCATTTGAGATAGTCCATTTGCTGTTTTTCACGAATTTTTAAAGAAAACACTTCGGCGGCAACAAACGGCTGTTATTATTTTGTAAATAACGGAAAAAATGGTTGTTATTATTTTGTAATGTTTATGAAATATCCCGATATATTGCGAAATATGACGTAATGTCGCTTTAATTTACTAACAAAATAAGTATTGCTTCATTTACATCCTAAGTTATCACATAATTAGGCGTATCTTGAACATTATATCTTGTTTTGTAATATGAATCGCGCAAAGAAACTTGTTTTGATAATTACTATGAGAGAATAAAGTGCGATTTTCCATAGTTTTTCGATGAAATGTGACTCTTTGGAGTATAGTAATTAGTTATTAGACATATAATAAGTCTATGATAAGACAATATAATTGAAAAAATCTAACGAATTTTATATTATGAGCATTCAAAGTTTATTATTAAGTTCGGAAGCAAACTCTCAAAACTTTAGATTTTTCTATAATATCAGACAAAGCTCAAAGTTCTGGTGTGATTTCTAAGAAGTGTGATGTAGTAATAAAGTTATTTTGAAAGAATTTCATATAAAAAAATACCATAAGTAGTCACAAATTAAAAATTAAAAATTTTTTTTTTACGAGAATACATAAAATTTTTCGTGGCTGAATAAATAAATATTTTTGTAAGCAAATAAGTAAAAAAAAATATCGTTTTGGTAAAGCATTTAATAAAGAACATAACTGTATTTACAATTTTTGCATATTTTACGTATTTTGTGACAAAAAAATCGAAATGATTTTATAGGCGAGTTTTTTCAGTTTGCCAATTTTGTAATATTTATTCATTATTTTCTTAATTGTTTTACGAGATAAGGTTATAATGTTTTATATGTCAAATTTCAATGCAATCATTTTTCTCTTTATCTTTTTTAAATCCGTTTAGTGGTTTATAAGTTATGATCGTTTTTCTCAAGGCCGTTGACTCGCGTCGATTTTTTGCCCGAATATGTTGCGCGCAAAAGTGAGTTTTTACTTCGCGACAGGAGGGGTTAACGACCCACGAACCGACGAGGAGGTGAAGTATATGCGCAAATTTTGTTTTTCGAGATGAAGACGGATATATACATTTTAACCCCTCCCCCTGAGACCATTGCCAGACTAAAAGCTGTCTGCATGTCTCCTCTGTCTGTGTGTATGTAATTTTACACGATAGTGCGCAAACGCTTCATCCGATCGAGCTTAAATTTGGCATATAAGCATCATTTGGTCACAGCAAGAGTTGAAAAGGTTGTCGTTGCAATCGGTCCACCAGAGGGCGCGCTAGACATACTTCAATATCGAAATATTGGGCTTAGACACTTGAAATTTGGCACACAGTCGCCATGTTGAGCGGAAATCACATTGACAAATTTTGGTTGGAATATCTCATATACAAGCTGCACAAATGGTATTTAAATTCCACCATATATTTTAATCACATTTTTTTATTATTATTAGGCTATGCGGAGACAGGCGGGGGAGAAACCCAGCCCACCACCCGGGCAGTTTTAACGACATGGTTCGTTTTATCTGCCCGGGATATCGTGCATCGACAACCTCACGCGTACCAGAAGGGTATTACCTGAGGGGTGGACGAACGGAGATATGGAGGAAGATTCTCCTGGTTTCTACCCCCTCCGGCACCCTGTGAACCGTTTATTTTAATCACATATTAAAGCTGAAGCCCGAGGCTTGCCGAGAAGCGAACCGCACGGCCTGAGGTGTGGCAATGGCGCCCAACCGGGTACGACCGCCAGCCGAAAGAGGCTCATCTATTTTATTTATGAAATTATTATTCAGATGAAATCAGTCCTTGGCTACTTGCCGTGAAAGTCTTGGGGTGACAAAACCGATTTGAAAAAATATTTTAATTGTTTATATGACCTGATTCTAACAATTCACGATTATCTCAAATTATTTTGTTGAGTTATGACACTGAACTAATTAGATTTTTAATTTGTCTTTAACCCCTCAGGCCCCGATTGGCCGATATCGGCCACAACACGATTCAGAATGACGGTCCCGTTTTAATTTAATTTGTTTTATTTGATTATGTTTTATTATGTTAATATGTTTTATTTTAATTATGGGTACAGTGGCTTGGCAGTAATTAATGTTTTGGTGAGACAGTGTCATAATTCAATTTTTTAACTAATTTTTACTAAAATTTTTTGGGACATCAACTTGTCAATCGGCTGAGGGGCCGAGGCCTGAAGGGTTAAAATAGGTAAGATACTCAAACAAGTATCGTGCAAAAAGCCTGTAATAACTACCTGTCACTTACAGTAGCTTGTATATTACTAACCTATAGTAATTGTGCCGTATTTATTTATTTATTTATTTATTTAAGAATTAATTACCATGAAACATTGATTAGCTTATAAAAATAACAGGAACCGAATGGCAAAACCTTAACCTTTTGCTTATTTGTTTCTGTCACCCAACTGGGACTAGCCCGTTCTAGGGTGGACAGGACTCCAATATTACAATCAAGTTTGCTTGATTGCTTGGTTGCTTACAAATATACAAGTTTTAGTAAAAAGCTAATGACACTAAATTGAAGTCTTCAGAATAAAATAAAAAAATAATAATAATAAAAAAATATTAAAAGATAATATAATAAATAAAATGCAACTCCATTATTTAATCGGCAACAAATATCATATAAAATTCGAATAAATAAAATAAATAAAGTTATATGTGAGAAAAGGAAGAAACGGTCATTAATATTTATTAATATAAAATTACCTAGTCTAAAAAGTATACTTCATTGTCAAAGTCAAATAATTTTTGGTAGTTAGTTCAATGTTAAAATATACTTAACATATATGTTTAAAAATATGTTAATAATTTGTGCACCTAAGTTTTATTATACTATTATTTCTAACATTTGATGTATGGTTAGTCTGTCATGATTCGATAACCATTTCTTTAGTTTATTTTTGAATTCCCTAAATGTCAAGTTCATTTTTATTTCCATATTGATCAGATTGTAAAATCTCGGCGCAATGAAAGAGTAATGTCTTTGTCCAAATGATGTTTTCCTTCTGGGTATTATTGAGCTATTTTCTAAAACTTGTCTCGTTGGTCGCCGGTTCTGAATTATTCCTAAATTTGAGTTACTGTCCAAAAATAGCCTTAAGAGGGAAGTTTTTAGAAAAAGTTGCCTACAGTCAAGAACTTTAGCTTCCTTATAAAGTTCATTAGTGGGATGGCGATATGGTCTACGTAGAATAATTTTTAATAAAAATTTCTGCGCAACTTGCAATGGCTCTAGCAGGGTTTTACCACATCCACCCCATCCAATTATGCCGTAAGTAATAAGCGATTCACATAAAGCATAATAAACAGTTTTTAGCGTTTTGGAATCCAGAATATTCCTCAGTTCTTTGAAAACATATCCAAGGATTCGCACCTTCGTAGCCACGTTATGTATATGAGAATCCCAACGGAGAAAGCAATCTAGAGTGATGCCTAGATATTTCCAAGATATTTCTCTTTGTATAGGCTGACAGTTACAAGACTCTACGCTATCGCACTCGTGTATTACAATAGTTTTATTAGTAGTGGGTTGACCTCTGGTTGTTATACTAAATGGCATGTATTTGGTTTTGCCAACATTAAGCGTCAACATAAAGTTTCCTAGCCAATTTTTAACAATTTCCATGCCCTCGTTTGCTTTCTCAAATGTGTAATCCCAGTTTGAACCCATAGTATATTACTATGTATAGTAAGTATGCTATGCTGTATATATGCTGCAACAATATAACTCCAAGTAAGTTCAAGTATTTGGGAAGTTGTATGGATGAGAACGGGGACCACGCTCAAGAAATAAATGTCCGCATTGAAATGACTCGCTCAAGATTTTTCAAAATGAGCAAAGTTTTGTGTGGTAGAGATCTGAGTCTCGACCTAAGGTTATTCATAACCCGCTGCTACATTTTCTCTGTTCTATTGTACAGCATAGAATCAATAAAATACAAACAGAGCTGCCATGGAATTCACCGACCGAAGTCGGGCCTATCATATAGTGTTATTACACTTCTGGGGAGTGAGCAGTGGAATCCGGACTAACGACCGGCTGTGGTAGGTTTAGGACAGCTGTCTTGCCACATATGAGTGTTCACCTTACCACCCATTCACTCCTTCTTTGAAGCCATAGAATTTGATATGCGGAAATCGCGGTTTTAGATATATTTTCTAGGAAGGAGTTGATTATTTTACTGGAGAGACCAAGATCTTTAAAAAGGTGAAACAGAGATTTAGCTGGCAGGCCACGAGCGCCAACTTACACCGCGTGAAGGTGAACAGTGAAGCCGTTCCTGGTGACGGAATTTGCGAGATCATGGTATTTATATAATTTGTACTCGTGGTCTTTTGGGATATTTGATTCCCATATATAGAGTCTTACACAAAACACGACAAAAAGGTTGGAGGCTTTCGAAATATGGATATACCGCCGTATCTCGAAAATCTCATGGAGTGAACAAGTCACTAACATTGAAGTACTGAGCCGACTTAAAAAGAAGATGGAACTTCTGAACACCATCAAACACAGGAAGATGACATACTACGGTCAAGTCATAAGAAATGACAAATACAAATTGCTCCACCTCTTTATCCGAGGCAAGATCGCTGGGAAGAGAAGAGCCAACAGGAAACGGCACTCGTTGCTAAGCAACCTTCGGGACTGGTTTGGCTGCAGTACCACCTCGCTGTTCAGAGCAGCAGCCTCTAAAGTGAAGATAGCTATAATGTTGTCCAACCTCCGATAGGGGTGCAACTCGAAGAAGAAGAAGTATATTGTGACATGGCCAAGAGCGGTATATTCGCTAATTGGATACAAATGTAATGTAATAGATTACGGATGGTGCAAAAACAGAGTAAGGGACTGGAGCGGGGTATACTGGCAACATCTGAGACTAAAATTGACTAAATCATTGGGTACTTATGCTACAAATTTATAGGCTGGAGCCTCGGCTATAATTATGGCTGCGGGTGAAATTAAAGAGAAACCCTAAAGGCAAACTGCAGTATCTTTACTAGTAACTTACTAAGCTTATAAAATGTTAGGATTCATCCAGCAAGTGTGTAAACCGTTTAGATATGTAAGAACCCTCTTAGATTTTATACTTCTCCTATGTACGCAGCATTCTCGAATACGGATCTATCATTTAGTCGCCTCAGTATACAGTCTACAAAAATAGAGTTGAAAGACTCCAGAAGTACTTCATCAGACATCTTGATTTCAAATCGTTTCAAACCTCCGAAAGTTACTCAGAGAGACTTAACCGTCATAACATGAACTCGCTCGAGGATAGGCGCCTCCAATACAATATACGTTTTCTGTACAATATTAATAATAATAAAATAGACAGTCCCTATTCTGTTGGCAGAATCTCCTACCGAATCCCAAATAATCAAGGGCTCGGGATTTATTTTATCTACCGAGAGTCAATACCGATTATGGTCAAAATATGTACTTTTTTTTATTTTATTTTATTTTATTTTATTAATTTTAGGAATCTTACAGCTAGGTATACAGTTATTACAAATTAATATGTATATAAGGCCAATTACAAGGTTCCACAAGTAAAAATGTATGAATAGATATATAAAAGGGGGAGAAAAAAAAGAAAAACAAGTAGACTAAGAAAAAACTAAACAAAATAGAACAAAGGATTAGCCAAAGAAGGCGTCAGCCAGTAACTTCTTGAGCTGCTGGACTGACATATTAAATAAGTCAATGTCATATTGGGTAGCTACATCATTGAAACTTTGGCTTGCTCTCAATAGATAACTGTTTAGCCTGTAATTGGTGTTAGCTCTGGGGATAAACAGGGTGCATGGTCTTCTGATCGGATCAGCAGAGACCCTCAACCCAACCTTCTCCAATAAATCCGGGCAGTCAACTGAGCCATTTGCTATCTTCAATAGGTAGGCGACATCTGCAATATGGCGTCTTGTGGCTAAAGGTAAGAGGTGAAATTTATGACAACGTTTAGTGTAGTCTGGAAAGAATTTTTTTACTTTAAATTGTAGGTGTCGTACAAAACGTCTCTGAATTCGATCAATGCGGGTAGTGTAAGTGTTATAGCTGGGGTTCCAGATTTGTGATGCATATTCCAAGTGACTACGTACATATGCGTACGTATACGTATTTTATAGAGCACTTCGATCATATAACCTAAACTTCCAATGTTTGGATATTTTTAATTTATCTTCAAATACTTGCTTCGAAGAAATTAGAAATACGATAAACAGCCTTTGAGTTTGATTAGTATTTCTTCGTCCGTTAGGTACGTAGGCTGTGGTAATGGTTACTACACTATAACAATGCTTTCTAGCCAGTATAATATTTTCTATAAAAGTTCATATGTATATTAACATTATAAATACGGTATATATGTATGTATGTTATATATCATCATAGATCTTAAATACATCTACATAACTCATAATGTGGCTTCCCGATCCGTTTCCCCTTACTTAAACCTGCATTTTTTCATAGCTCATTGCGCTGTAACAAAAGGTTGAGTTTAATTGTAAAAACTTTTAACTGGCCTTATATTTGTATAATATGTGTTAGCATTAAGTATAAAATGCTGTAAGTTTTCCGAAAAATAAAATAAAAACTTACCTTTATAGCCACTTTAGTATCCTTGTGCGACAGTTTCAGCGCATTGTTGAAAACTTTTAGGTCTTCCTCGAGAGATAAGGTCGCTCCCGGCAATTTCTGCTGATCCAGATCTATGAAGTCGTTCAGCCTACACGGGTTGTCGATGAATATCAGCTTCCGGTTACCCTGCAAAATAATTTAAGACATTATTACCAACCAATGTCATATATCTCGACTTCAAAAAGTTCCTGTAAGATAAATTCTGCAAAAACTTCTGCTGGAATCCGAGGGAAAATTCTAAGTTGGATATCAGACTTCTTGACTGGCAGGATTTTTCAATAAAATATAATGAGAGATTGATAAGAGAGATGATGAGAGAGAGAGAGAGAGAGACAGAGAGAGAGAGAGACAGAGAGAGAGATGACATTATCAAAATCTCTAGTACCTGGAACCCTCTTCTTTAAATAAAATACAAACGGAGCTGCCATGGAATTCACCGACCGAAGTCGGGCGCATCATATACTAATATTACACTTCTGAGGGGTGAACGGTGGATTCCGGACTAACGACCGGCTGTGGTAGGTTTAGGATAGCTGTCTTGCCACATGTGAGCGTTCACCTTACCACCCATTCACTCCCCCTTCGAAGCCCTAGAATTTGAGATAAGGAAATTGCGGGTTTTAATATTTTTTTCTAGGAAGGGGTTGATTATCTTCCTGGAGAGTCCAAGATCTTTAAAAAGGTGAAACAGAGATTTGGCTGGCAGACCACGAGCGCTAACTTCCACCGCTTGAAGGTAATAAACAGTGATGCCGTTCCGGGTGACGGCATTTGCGAAATCATGGTGGCTATTTAGTAGAAGGCAAAGGAAAAACCACCGCATAACCCCCTTCCCAAAAAAATCATTATGGCTGCTTACAATAAAACTATGGTTCTCACTCCCCGGCAGACCTTAGATGGTCAAAGGGTGCGGAGAATCCTCGGGGGGTTAGCTATTAAGATTGCGACATGGAATGCTCAAAGCATGTATGGTTCAACTCAAGCACTACCGAGTTGTTCCGCACCGCAACATCACGGGCCCAAGTGGCCATAATGATCGCAGACCTCTGATAAGAGATGGCACCTTAGGAAGAAGAACCTTTCGGTAGACAGCCTTCGTGCGCAAATCTGGCGCTGCATATTTTTGATCCATTTTGTATATAAATACTAACAATGTATTTTTTTATAAATTATCTCTTGTTACCTAATAAGTAATCTTGTTAGTCATGTATATCATCTATATATGTATATAAAACAAAGTCGGGTTTGTTCGAACACTTATAACTCGAGAACGGCTGGATCGATTTTCATGGTTTTTGATTTGTTGTATTTGTCTCCGTCCCGAATAGCAGAATAACTATTAAAAACATTGGAAAATTAACGAAAAAATTAAATAAAAGAAAAAACATTTCTCCATACATCTTCATGGGTTTCGTAACTGTCAAACATTTAATGTTCATCCCGTCGATACGGTAAACTCTCCCCTTAACCCCTCAGGCCCCGATTGGCCGATATCGGCCACAACATGATTCAGTGTGACGGCCCCGTTTTAATTTGATTTTAATTTAATTTTATTTTATTATGTTTTATTATGTTAATATGTTTCATTTTAATTATGGGTACAGTTTGGCAGTAATTAATATTTTGGTGAGACAGTGTTGTAATTCAATTTTTTTACTAATTTTTACTATTTTTTTTTGGGACAGCAACTTGTCAATCGGCTGAGGGGCCGAGGCCTGAAGGGTTAAATTAAAGAAGTATCTAAATAAAGATTTTGAATTGACAAGATATATCCACAATATTCGGACCACAATTATTACATAGTTTAATTCAATCATGTCATGCTGACACGCGATTGATATACTTAATTTTTGTACTTTTATATTTCTTTTTGTGTTTATTATCTTAATAAAGTAGTGAACTTAATATTTATTTTGTATTCATTGTATTACTTCCATAAAATCATAAATTAAGTTCAGCTAATCTGTAACACGACATTCATTGACCGTTAGACGGTACGAAGTTCGCCGGAGCAGCTAGTATATTTATATAATATACATGGAGGCCGGCTGAAATAAGTTTAAGCGCAGATCTGATAACCACCGATCGGCGTTTTTGGCCTCCTCGGGGTTAAAGAACTACCTCTACTCTATATCTGATAATGGAGGCTTTCCAACATCTATCAATAGAAGTGTCTATAAAGCTCTACAAGGCTTATGTAAGACCTATTCTTGAGTATGGCTATCAGCTCTGGAAACTCTACTTATGGAAAAATGTCCTGGAAAAGGTGCAGCGAGGTACAACCAAAGTGCCAGTAGGCCTGCAAAATAGGAATTATGAAAACCGCTTCAAATTATCTGGACTGACTACTCTCAAACAAAGAAGACAAAGAAGGGTCCTGATTGAGACATATAACATTCTTACAAATTATTACGGAGTACCTGAGATTACGACAGCAAGAGTATGGCTCATGCTATTGGCCTTCAATGCCAGAATGATTGGACAACAATTGGTGACTTTTGCATTCCGCCTCCAATGCACTGGAAGGTAATGCTCTATGACTGGACGCCAGAGATGCTGAAATTTTATTTGAATGCCTTTCAGCATACACTTCCAGACCCCAGTAACCTCGCTCGTTGGAGCTTTGCCGAGGATAGTTCTTGTCCCCTCTGTAGCAATACCCCTTGCACAGCTAGGCACATTCTAGCTGGCTGCAAGGTGGCCTTAGATCAAGGACGGTACACTTACCGCCATGACAAAGTTCTCGCTGTTATTCGCGAGGTAATTAGTCTCTCAGTGGCTCGTGCCAACAAGGGTTTGACAGTATCCTCCAAACCCCCAATACAGTTTGTGCGGGATGGCTCTAAAGGCAAAAAACATTTAACTACAAAACCTTTCTCAATAATCGAGAAAGCTACAGATTGGATTCTGGAGGTTGATTCGGTCTCTAAGCAGTATAAATTCCCTGAAAGTCTCGGATGCACAGCCCTCCGTCCAGATATAACTCTTTACTCTCTATCTCGGAAGGTGGCTCTTATCGTAGAATTAACTGTTCCATGGGAATCAAATATCCCAAAAGACCACGAGTACAAATTAAATAAATACCATGATCTTGCAAATGCCGTAACCCGGAACGGCTTCACTGTTCACCTTCACGCGGTGGAAGTTGGCGCTCGTGGCCTGCCAGCTAAATCTCTATTTCACCTCTTTAAAGATCTTGGCCTTTCCAGAAAAATAATCAACTCTTTCTTAGAAAAATTATCTAAAACTGCGATTTGCGCATCTCAAACTCTATGGCTTCGAAGGGGGAGTGAATGGGTGGCAAGGTGAACGCTCACATGTGGCAAGACAGCTGTCCTAAACCTACCACAGCCGGTTCGTAAGTCCGGAATCCACTGCTCACCCCCCAGAAGTGTAAAAAAAATAGTATTATGATGGGCCCGACTCCGGTCGGTGAATTCCATGGCAGCTCCGTTTGTATTTATTTATTATTACAAATTCAACGTCAACACAAATCTGAGGTCACAGAAAAAAATTCAACTGTAGTGGAAGCTCTGCCTTGTTCTTCTTCCTATACCCCGTCCCATTTACTTGGAGTCGGCCTTCCTTATCCTTCTCCTTCTGAGCACGATCTTGTACTATATCGGCGTCGAGTTGTGCTTCTCTCAGGTCTTTTTCAATTGTCAACAACCAGGTAGCGGATGGTCTTCCAAGAGCACATTTTGTCGTTGGCAGGTCTATGGCAAGCTTCACCATGTGATCATCTAGGCGTCGCTGGACATGACCGTACCACCGTAAGCGTCTTTCTTTGACTTTATCAATTATCGGAGCAACTTTAAAACTTCCCCTTATGTACTCATTTCGGACGACACCCGCTGACCAGCATAGCATGCGCATTTCTGTTGTATGTTTTATTTTTTTATTTTATTCAGGAAACAGACAGTACAAAAAACATATTTACTTAATCAAAATATAACAAACATAAACCATTTATATGTTTCCACCAATTAAACGGTCATATAGTGCGTTATTATATATAAAAGAAAAGTTTAAAATATACAAGCATTTTTTTAAAGTGAAAAGTGAAATTATTACGGTTTATTAAATAAACAGAAAATATTCTGAAAAGTAATTGCTAAGTTACTAAACAGTCCAAAGTATTAAAAGAGTAAATATAAAGTAAATAGAGCAGAAAAAACAGTAAATAGATTCATAAACATGAATATAAATATGGTAATAAATTAATTAATTATTAAATAGATAGTAATAAGAAAATAAAATATATAATTATGTAACGACACATTTCATGAGAACGAAAAATAGAAAAAAGGAATAAGTAATGTAAATACAAAGATAAGAGGAGAATAACTATTTTCATAATAAACAGATTACCTAATTAAATTGTAATATATTCATAATTAGATTTTTAAATGTATCTGGGGTTGTGGCAAATATATCAACATCCATAAACACCGAGTTGTAATGATGACAAGCTCTATAAAGAAAAGCATTTTGTGCGTAGTTAGAATTGACAATTGGCAGTTGAAAGGAACGCTGAGAGCGAGCTGGTCGAGGGGGCACGAAAAAAATTATCTGCTCCAAGATTTGACTAGCATCAACACGATTGTTAATTAGCTTATGCAGATATACTGCGTCGATGTAGTTTATTAAGATGTTGTTTGTTAGTCCCCAACATTCTGATCCATACAAGACAAGACAGCCATAGACATGATCTAATGGCTGTCTTATACATTTGCCCTTTGATCTTATGGAGCATTTTTCTGTAGTGCAAGCTCTTACTTATGGCTAGATTTACAACATCTGATCTGGACGTATCAGCAAAGCCGCCTGTCCAGAATAAAAATTAATAATAATTAAAAAAATAACTTACTCGTAGTGGTGCCAATATACGATCATGAAACTTGGTATACTCTCGGACCCAATTGTTGCAATTGTAGATGTAGCAGGCGTAAACGTTATCGTAAGCCACCTCGGGTAGTACATAAAACCATTTTTGCAAGAACTCCGTCCTGTGTGGCAAAGTAATAAACAATAATAAACTCAAACTCCGAGATACTGTCGGTAGATTTGTATGAGGCAAGCGAAAATGTTTCAGTTTTTTAAAACCCGCCCAGGCGCCGGAGTGACTCGACCAAAAGTATGCCGACAACAAGAAAAGGTTGAAAACTACTGGCATATATATAGTGTAGTAGTTCATCCGAAATATAGAGCCTCCCATACAATTTCAAATTTTATTTTTATTTTATTTCAAACATAATGATAAAACACATAAAAAAAGGTCATATCAAGTAATGGTGCGAAGTAAACAACGGCCCACATTCACATGACCATGCTCAGCGCATACCCAACTAGGCCGAATATAGCCTGTATCTGGGCATACGACTTATTTTCTGACTTGGGTGGAGAAGCCTAACTGACGTAGGTACTCATATAGATACATATACACATACACACATACATATACATACATAGGACAAACATATAAATATAACAATCTAGAAGATATGACTTGCAGAAGTTTGTTCTCTGTCCTTGAACGACCTATGTCGTAAAGAAGCCATTTTTGAACCCCTTGAGAGGCAAACGGGACAATTGTCCCACAATTGAAATTACCGTAGAGCGGCAAAGGGGACATCTGTCCCAGCCGAGATCGGCGCCGACGTTTTCCAATTATTTACCCTTGATACCTGACATAAACCATATGGCCTGTGGTATGTGCGAAAAGAGGAGAAGATTCTCTGTCGTTAACTAGTTGGTTCATTATTTTTCATACAGTCGCCATTTTTAGTCTATGATTGAACCAAACCAAACCAAAAACTTCAATATTCATGTTGTTTTTCAACACCGAATATTTTTTTATTTTTGTATGGGTATAAGTAAAACGAAGTCATAGGTTGAATGAAGCATATTATAATTATTATAAAAGTATTCACAATTTCTTGCATAGGGTGATTTATTTCCAGAAAAAACATAGAAATGTTGGACAAGGCAGTTTTTTTCTGTACCACAACTTTGACAGATAATTCTGAATAATGCTTATAATAAATAAATACAAACGGAGCTGCCATGGAATTCACCGACCGGAGTCGGGCCCATCATAATACTATTTTTTACACTTCTGGGGGGTGAGCAGTGGATTCCGGACTTACGAACCGGCTGTGGTAGGTTTAGGACAGCTGTCTTGCCACATGTGAGCGTTCACCTTGCCACCCATTCACTCCCCCTTCGAAGCCATAGAATTTGAGATGCGCAAATCGCAGTTTTAGATAATTTTTCTAAGAAAGAGTTGATTATTTTTCTGGAAAGGCCAAGATCTTTAAAGAGGTGAAATAGAGATTTAGCTGGCAGGCCACGAGCGCCAACTTCCACCGCGTGAAGGTGAACAGTGAAGCCGTTCCGGGTTACGGCATTTGCAAGATCATGGTATTTATTTAATTTGTACTCGTGGTCTTTTGGGATATTTGATTCCCATGGAACAGTTAATTCTACAATAAGAGCCACCTTCCGAGATAGAGAGTAAAGAGTTATATCTGGACGGAGGGCTGTGCATCCGAGACTTTCAGGGAATTTATACTGCTTAGAGACCGAATCAACCTCCAGAGTCCAATCTGTAGCTTTCTCGATTATTGAGAAAGGTTTTGTAGTTAAATGTTTTTTGCCTTTAGAGCCATCCCGCACAAACTGTATTGGGGGTTTGGAGGATACTGTCAAACCCTTGTTGGCACGAGCCACTGAGAGACTAATTACCTCGCGAATAACAGCGAGAACTTTGTCATGGCGGTAAGTGTACCGTCCTTGATCTAAGGCCACCTTGCAGCCAGCTAGAATGTGTCTAGCTGTGCAAGGGGTATTGCTACAGAGGGGACAAGAACTATCCTCGGCAAAGCTCCAACGAGCGAGGTTACTGGGGTCTGGAAGTGTATGCTGAAAGGCATTCAAATAAAATTTCAGCATCTCTGGCGTCCAGTCATAGAGCATTACCTTCCAGTGCATTGGAGGCGGAATGCAAAAGTCACCAATTGTTGTCCAGTCATTCTGGCATTGAAGGCCAATAGCATGAGCCATACTCTTGCTGTCGTAATCTCCCCGCAAAAGAGACTTCTTCAAGTCCACGTCGCTCGTGGTTGTACTGCCATACCCCAGACCAGTGCCATTCTGGCTGATTCCAGTAAGGAACCTTTTGTGGAAGTCTACGCGGGCTTGTAGTTCATTTGAATCACTACAGCCACTTATTACGTGCTTCGATATTGCCGGATCTTTGGAATTGCACAGAATCGAATTTTTGGTTATTCTGGAGTTGGCGTAGAGCAGAGAGGGCAGTTTAAGCGCTAGCCCAAAATTTTGTTTGGACCTGAAGAGAGTCGAGGGGTCAGCTGGTTTGGCTAAGGACAGCCAGGATTTTAAACTAGCTGTCACCAGTGCATCTAGACGGGACAGTTGGGTTTTGGTAAAATCGTAAATAAGAAAGGGCCATGACAAATGTGACGTTAGATAATTGTCATAGATCCAGGCCTTACGAGGGCCAGAAATTAGCAAGGCATCTATTTTCGCCAGGCAACTTTTGAAATGCTCTATAACATGATCGCCCGAGACGTCTTTTCCCTGATGGGTGATTTTTCTGCCGAGGAATTTGAAATGATTGTTTGGGTCTATAAGGGAGATATTAGAGCCCTTATAGACCAATTTGGGGTCATAGGATGTAAATTTTGTGCCCATGCGGGCGAGTCCAAGGCAAAAACATTTGGAGGGCTTCACTTTTATACAGCCTGACCAGTCGCAGAAAAGCTCCACTTTCTGTAATAGCAGGGAAAGCTGCTTGGGGCTTCTGGTGATGAAAGTTAGGTCGTCGGCAAAAGCGAGGCACGACGAGGTGTATTGGCCGTCTGTTTTAAAACGGTAGCCCCACTTCCTGTCAAACTGGCTCAGGCTTTCCAGAAGTATATTAAAAACTATATTAAAAATCGTCAGGGAGAGGCAACAGCCCTGAAATAGTCCAATTGAATATGGTATAGAGCGGGTAGTCCATTCTTGCGTTTTAACATGGAAAGTCAGACAGTTGTAGTAGGAGGCTACAATATCACGCACGACTGGTGGGAAGTTGTACCAGCGGAGTGCAAAGTGGAGGAGACTGTGTCGGACTGACCCAAAGGCATTCTCTAGGTCGAGCCAGCATACATTGATTTGGCGTTCGTGCTGTCTCGCATCCTTGATGGCAGCAGCCAGGAGAGAGTTGTGCTCGAGGCAGCCCGAGACGCCGCGCATGAAGCCTTTTTGAACTGATACTCCAAGGTACTCATTCCGGTGCATGAATTCGCTCATCCTCGTGTGGACTATGCTAAAAAAGATTTTGGCCACAGTGTCTGTGAGAGCAATGGGCCGAGCGTCCTTTGGTCCGGTGCAAACTGGGACCTTCGGAATTAAGATGACTGTCGCTCGGCCAAAATTCTGTGGGACTACACCGCTATTCCATATATTTCGGAAGATGGATCCTAAATATTGCAGAAGGCAGGGGCATTTTTTGTATACTAAATAGGGAATACCATCGGGACCCGGAGTAGAGCCCGACGGCTTCCTCTTTACTTGATTAAGAATCTCATCTAGTGATGGAGGTTGAGAAGCAAAAGCTACCGTAGGCAGGGGCGGAGGTGTAATGCCCGGAAGAGGGCTGTAATTATGGAGCCGCATTGGGTCCTCATACGTGGTCGAAAAGTATTCCGTGGCCATATCTTCCGGGATTTGGATTTTTCCCTTGGCGGCAGACAAAACCGTTTTGCTGTAGTTAAAACGGTTTTTGTCGAACCGGGCTTCCTCTTTGGATTTGAGAAATGCTGCCTTGCGCTTGTCGTTTTGCGTTGCTACGCTCTGTATGAGTTTTAGTATAGAGCGGTACGCGCGCGAGAAGTTGTGGCAGAGGGCTTTATCCCCGGCTTTCTTGGCTTCACGTAACTGGCGACGAAGTAGCCGCTTTTGCCTACGGAGCTTTGCCTTAAATGCGTTTTCTCTGTGAACCGGGTCGACATGGGTAGATTTTGGGTAAACACCCGAGAAGTATTCATGGACCGCCACCTGGAAGGACGACAGCTGGACGCTGGCAGGGGCATTACGGTTCACAGAGTGGTCAAGAATAGAAGTTAAATTATTATTATGAAATGTACTGTATTATGAAATGAACTGTACAAAACAACGTTACACGTATCTAATAGCAAATCTCAACAGGAACATAAAACAGGTCTTCTTTATACGATCCGTATAGTAGTTTCGGAGCAATCGTCGTTTTCCTGAAACGCTATATTTTTGTTGTGATGTAACCTTCTTCTTCGCGTTCTCTAAGAGAAACTACAATTCAAATGTCAGCGCTCGAGGTATTAATATTTTTTTGAATAAAATGTTATTTTCTATATTTTTTATTTTGTCATCAAGACGGTTGAATATTTTCGGTTCTATATAGTTGAATTGTCTTTGGAAAAATGAAGAATTAACTCGGGGAACGGCATAATTCAGAACTGCAGATGCTCTTGTAGTTCGGTGTTGCTGGCTTCGTGGTCGTTTATCTGAGGTTCGATGGAAAAACATGAGTGACTGTTTCACCAAACAGCTGGCGTATATCTAACACCTTAATTTCTTTGAATAGCATGTTGGAATCATATCGTGGGGGCCTTCTATTGATTACCCTCAACAAAAGCTTTTGGGCTTTCAGTAGAGGAACCAAGACAGATTTTGCACATGCTCCCCAAGTTATTATTCCGTGTACCTATAAATTCTGACACAATTGCCTCCGATAATCAATTGTGTTTCTTATTAGTATGATTAATTAATATTATATTTCTTATACAACTATCTCAATCGATTACAACTATTATCAATTGTGTACCGAGTCTCTTAACCCTTCGGCTACGTAACGACCAAATTTGGTTGCACATCAGAACATCGTTGTCTACGTAACGACCAAATTGGCGGCTTGCTCCCGGAGCGCACAGTAATATTATTTTCTAATTCGAACGCATCCTAAAATCCATACCAAATATCTTATTATTATCATAGATACATAGACGGCCGGTAGAATAATTTCGCGCGTCATATCGCGGATATTTCTGGTAAAATTCCATTGTCAAACATCATTATTTTTTTTTTCGAGAAATTATCAATATTTTTATTGGTTTTTATGAGCTTAATATCTAAATATTTTTGTATGTAAATAAGCAAAACGAAATATTACCTTCGATAGAGAATCTAATAAAGATCACGGATAGTATAAATAAAATCCAAACGGAGCTGTCATGGAATTCACCGACTAAAAATCGGGCCCATCATATATATATATTTTTTGTTTTTTTTTACACTTCTAGGAGGTGAAGGGTGGATTCCGGACTGACGACCGGCGGTGGTAGGTTTAGGACAGCTGTCTTGCCACATGTGAGCGTTCACCTTACCACCCATTCACTCCCCCTTCGAAGCCATAGAATTTGAGATGCAGAGATCGCGGTTTTAGATAATTTTTCTAGAAAGGAGTTGATTATTTTCCTGGAGAGACCAAGATCTTTAAAAAGGTGAAACAAAGATTTAGCTGGCAGGCCACTAGCGCCTACTTCCACCGCGTGAGGGTGAACAGTGAAGCCGTTCCGGGTGACGGCATTTGCGAGGTCGGTGTATTTATTTAATTTGTACTCGTGGTCTTTTGGGATATTTGATTCCCATGGAACAGTTAATTCTACGATAAGAACCATCTTCCGAGATAGAGAGTAAAGAGTTATATCTGGACGCAGGGCTGTGCATCCAGACTTTCAGGGAATTTATACTGCTTAGAGACCGAATCGACCTCCATAATCCAATCTGAAGCTTTCTCGATTATTGAGAAAAGTTTCGCAGTGAGATGTTTTTTGCCTTTAGAGCCAACCCGCACACACTGTATTGGGGGTTTGGAGGATACTGTGGAACCCTTGTTGGCACGAGCCACTGAGAGGCTAAGTACCTCGCGAATAACAGCAAGGACTTTGTCGTGGCGGTAAGTGTACCGTCCTTGATCCAAGGCCACCTTGCAGCCAGCTAGAATATGTCTAGCTGTGCAAGGGGTGTTGCTACAAAGGGGACATGAACTATCCTCGGCATAGCTCCAACGAGCGAGGTACAATTTCTAAATAGGGTTCCGTATTTTTCCGTAAGACAAGTACAAGTTAGAAATGCCGAGTTTTTTTTACTTTTTCGACTTTCTCATATTTATTCATAATTATCTAATTGTTTTACAAAATGAGATTTCAATATTCTATATACGAAATTTCAATGCGACCATTGCAAAGTTATTCTTTTTTATGATTGCTATAGTAGTTCCATAGTTATAGTACTTTATGTCGAGCGCGGCGATATTGCAAGAAATTTAAATAAATTGCCGCGGTCTTCCATGAAATTATGCCGATGATAATTTGTGAAATTATCCAATATTTGTTTGATTATTTAGTACTATTGTCCACATGAAAATTCTACGAAATTATGTAAGAATTTTCATTGAAAATATTGGAAAATGTTGTTTCCTCTATATAACCTAGAAAATCTGCACTTGGATGTCCAACGTTCATACCTTGCAATACCGACGTTCATACATTATACCTTAATAGGTATATATTTAAATATTATACTTGTTATTATTGTTAGTTTTTGACATAACCAAGTGTAGGAATTCCTATCAACTGGTTTGAAATAAAAATTAATAGTTATTATTAATATAACTTACCGAAATCTATTGTCGGAGCAAGTATGGGTGAAATCCACAACCAGTTCAAATGGCGAATGACAAAACGGCTTCAGAGTTAATATAACATGATAAATCAACAAATCCCCGTTTGTCTCACCAATTCTGAAACAAATAACATTAGACCAATAAAAATCAGACTTTTGTTTCTTCGTCCCACCAACCAACAACAAGGGAAAGTGGCGGAGACTAGCCCGCAGGCACAGTATAAAACACCCAGTAAGTTCACTCAAGAGCTACAAGGCAATACGGGAAGAGGGCGTGACGGAAGTGGGACCAGGGGTAAGTCATGTCGCATCCTTAGGCCCATAGTTACGGCGCTGGGGGCTGTGACGCGCTGTGGGCGCAGTTTGTGTCCGCTCTATTACTTTTTTTGTGGAGATTTACAAGTCGACGCCATATGGTATTCTCAGAACAAATCGGTAGCATAATAGCATCTGCGTCGCCGGGGTACCGTAAATGTGGCCGGGACTATGCTTCAAGAAGACGAGTAATCATATTACGATTTGTGGTAGCCCTTAAGATTCATGATGTCACTTGCTTCGATTTCAATTTTGTTCTAAGAGAAGCTACTGCCTAGTATACTGTGCCACAGGCCAGAGTCTTACCCGGACTCGCACTTCTGCGTGGACGCCGCCGAATGGGTGTTGACTGGTGCGTTTGACCGACCCTATTTTATTTTATTTTTTTATTTGTTAAGTGGGGCTTTTCTAAGGTCTTTATGAGCCTTGTAACACTGCGACCATTGCTGATCTGTTGTATTCGCCACCTACTATAGTTCTGCGCTAAGCCTCGTGTCATTTAAGAACCGCAGCAGGCTATTGGCACCAGATTGTTTTACCTCCTCAGGTTGGAGGTAATGACCACCTACGTGGGTGTATCTTTTACGCATCAGCGGGCCACACTCGCACATGAGGTGCAGGGGAGTTTCCTCTGCTCCTTGGCAGAACCTGCACATTTTCGTGTCTCTGAGCTTGAGGTTGAACATGTGTTTGTTAAGGCCACAATGCCCCGTGAGCGCCCTCCAGTATGCGTAGATTGTTCCTATTTAGCGATAAGGCCTCACGGGCTGTCTTACGGTCGTAAGCCTTAATTAGCGCTTTGGAATGATTCAACCCTGGTGTGTTGTTCCAGTGGTTGACGGATTGTTCTTAACATATTTGTTTGAGCATTAGGTTTGCAAGGCTTTTTGGTACGCCACAGCAAGGTTCAGGGCCGTATAACGTTCCCTTTTCTCCCGTCTTAGCAAGTTCATCGGCTGATCGACCCTACACAACTGGGTCTTAATGGCCAAACTGCAACATGACCCATTAACTCCTAACATAAGATACAGTAAGTGTTGTGTGCGCGGCGAATTTCCAAAACTCGCTTGCGGGCAACCCGCCACGACACCATTATAATCTGCAAAAGTAACAGCTGCAATTTGCCGTCTACCCGTAGAACAACGGATGACGATTGAAAGCATTACATCTACCCTGAACAACGGCGATCCCATTGTTGCCGAAACATTGGATGCTACAAACTTCATGCGGTAAATTTGTTTTTCGTATTTATATATCTATACTCACTTGTATCTCCGTGCAATGTAGTAAAAAACGGGGTATCCCTGCTTGGAAGTCCCGGCCTGATAGAAAATGTTGAGACTTTTGATACTCTTAAATTCTTCCTTCTCGTGCATATTGTGTTTCACCATGATCTCTTCAAAATTGGTGGATGACATGTCTATGGAAGACCAGCGAGCGTACGACGAGAAAAGCAAACTGAAAATAATTAACATTAAATACATGTTAAAATACAACAACAAAAAAAAGAGTTCTGTGTTGCTGGCTTCGTGATTGTTTTTCTAGGGTTCGATGGAAGAAAATGAGTGACTGTTTCACAAACAGCTGGCGTATATCTAACACCTTACTTTACCTACTTTGAAAATCGTAGGGTAGGTACGGCGAAATAATTCAGTGTGACGGATGAGCTTGCTTTCTATCTTTCAAAATTACAGCTTCTACGTCAACTTTAATGCGAGATATTTTAAGGCGCAGAGCGAGATATTTTTTAATTTGACAAATGTAGCTTTTTTCTGTGCTTTGTCTTTATACTTGTCATAGCAGAAAGACCTACTTCACATAAATACGTCGTTGTGAATGGGAGTCTGGGAACTGCGTCCAGATATAACTCTTTACTCCCTATCTCGGAAGATGGTCCTTATCGTAGAATTAACTGTTCCATGGGAATCAGACATCCCAAAAGACCACGAGTACAAATTAAATAAATACAATGACCTCGCAAATGCCGTCACCCGGAACGGCTTCACTGTTCACCTTCACGCGGTGGAAGTAGGCGCTCGTGGCCTGCCAGATAAATCTTTGTTTCACCTTTTTAAAGATCTCGGTTTCTCCAGGAAAATAATCAACTCCTTTCTAGAAAAATTATCTAAAACCGCGATTTCTGCATCTCAAATTCTATGGCTTCGAAGGGGGAGTGAATGGGTGGTAAGGTGAACGCTCACATGTGGCAAGACAGCTGTCCTAAACCTACCACAGCCGGTTCGTAAGTCCGGAATCCACTGCTCACCCCCCAGAAGTGTAAAAAAAAAAAAAAAAATAGTATTATGATGGGCCCGACTCCGGTCGGTGAATTCCATGGCAGCTCCGTTTGTATTTTATTTAAAATGATCGCATTGAAATTTTAACTGACACTTAAATTTTCACGAAATTATACAGATCCGAAACGAATGGGTTCGTTATCCAATTGAACTCTGAATAATCTTCCTTAAAATATTCTTCAAATGTTTCAACGATCATTTGGCTGTGATTTTTGATGTTATTGATTACATTTTCACTCACTGTAAGTTCATTTTTAGTTACAAAACTTTCCAAATTAGAAAAAGATGCCAGCTTCTCATTCGATAAGCTCCTTTTAATCATTTGAAATTTCTTGCGACAGAAATTTATAGCGACAGAGCGCGCCCAGGCGGGTGTCAAAGCGCAAAATTTAAAAACGATTTATCTAATTATTTACTATGTATGTCCTATGGCCATGGCTGCTTGCGTATCACCTTAAGAAGCATCGCGTATCATTGGTGGTACGCGCACCATAGTTAGGGAATCACTGGTCTATAGGTATCCTAAATACATATGTGCGGACATCAATAACATCTTTATACTACAGAAACGTGCTGTAAGACCTATATATAAACTTGGTCCTCGAGTTTCACTTAGAGAAAAATTCAAAGAGATAAATATTCTTACTGTTGCATCACAATATATATACGAAAATCTGTTATATGTCCACAAGAATATTGACAATTTTAAAATAAAAAGCGACACTCATAATTTTAATACTAGACATAAGCATAACCTTGTTGTACGTGCTACTCCTCTCCACAAAATAAGCAATTCTTTTTTGGGACAATGTATACGCTTCTATAACAAACTTCCTCATACTATTAGAGAACTATCTGTAAATAAGTTTAAAGCTACCATCAAAGCAAAATTGTATAAAAAAGCATACTATACAATATCTGATTATGTAAATGACAAAACGGCCTGGGAGTAAGGCTTGGACGCATCATAAGAACATAAATTAAAAATAATATTTAATTGTGTCTATATGAATTAAGAACATTTTGATTTTTTGATTTGATTTTGACACTTAGACTCGTCATTCTATCTCGTCGTCTATCTGTTATATTATACCCTACGTTGCTGTGTTCGCGGCCCACCTGGAATCGGCTTGCGACCCACCAGTGGGTCGCGACCCACACTTTGGGAACGGCTGGCATAGATAATAGGGGTCAATATTTCTATTAATTAAATATATATTTTTCATACAAAGTTTTTTGCCTTAAATTTCCTTAATAGAACAGCAACTTCATAGATAAGAACCTAATAACATGATACGCCCGACTCCAGTCGGTGAATTCCATTGCAGTTCTGTTTCTATCTATTACTTTTTATTATAGAATTAATGTTGATATCTTACTGTGAATCCACAGGTTTATGTTCAGGCGGTCCCAGGTAAGCAAGTAGAGTAGCCATTTTATCGAAGGGACGTCTTCCGACAGCTTTGTTATCGCGGCTCGACGACAAATAATCACCGATGCGCTCCTAAAAAATATAAATCAATCTTCAAGACCTTCCAGCACTGAAAATGCTTTATATTGTTAAATAGTTGTCGCTTTATTGCGTGGAAATAAATTTCAGTACCCTCCAAACCTCCAATACAGTTTGTGAGGGATGGCTCTAAAGGCAAAAAACATTTCACTACAAAACCTTTCGCAATAATCGAGAAAGCTTCAGATTGGATTCTGGAGGTCGATTCGGTCTCTAAGCAGCATAAATTCCCTGAAAGTCTCGGATGCACAGCCCTGCGTCCAGATATAACTCTTTACTCTCTATCTCGGAAGATGGTCCTTATCGTAGAGTTAACTGTTCCATGGGTATCAAATATCCCAAAAGACTATGGGTAGAAAATAAATAAATATGATCTCACAAATGCCTTCAGCCGGAACGGCTTCAGTGTCCACCTTCAAGCGGTGGAAGTTGGCGCTCGAGGCCTGCCAGCTAAATCTCTGTTTCACCTTTTTAAAGATCTTGGTCTCTCCAGGAAAATAATCAACTCCTTCTTAGAAAAATTATCTAAAACCGCGATTTCCGCATCTCAAATTCTATGGCTTCGAAGGTGGAGTGAATGGGTGGTAAGGTGAACGCTCACATGTGGCAAGACAGCTGTCCTAAACCTACCACAGCCGGTCGTTAGTCCGGAATCCACTGCTCAATCCCCAGAAGTGTAATAACACAATATGATGGGCCCGACTTCGGTCGGTGAATTCCATGGCAGCTCCGTTTGTATTTTATTTATTGTTATAATTAGGACCATCAGTATTATCTCGAACACTTGTGTACAAGAGGAGGACAACTAACACTTCGAAACCTGATTACTCACGTCTTTCACCATATTATTCATTGAATATATTATGTTCAGATCTGCTGGTTCACGAGCAAGTGATAGATAGTAAAGGCTTTCCAACATCTGTTAATACCGGTGTTTATAAAGATCTACAAGGCATATATGCATGAGACCTATTCTTCAGTATAGCTACCAGTCCTGGGACCCTGACTTATGCAAAGATGTAGATGTCCTGGAAAAGGTGCAGTGAAGGGCAACCAAAATGCCAGTGGGTCTAAAGAATAGGAATTATGAAGATCGCTTGAAATTACTTGTAATAACTACTCTCAAACAAAGAAGAGAAAGAAAGGACCTGATTGACATATAAAATTCTCTCAAATTATTACGATGTTTTATTTATTTATTTATTTAAGAATTAATTACTATAAAACATTGATTTGCTTACAAAAATAACAGGAACCGAATGGTAAAACCTTAACCTTTTGCTTATTTGATTCTGTCAACCCAACATTTAGGGAATTCAAAAATAAATTAAAGAAATGGTTATCGAATCATGACAGACTAACCATACATCAAATGTTAGAAATAATAGTATAATAAAACTTAGGTGCACAAATTATTAACATATTTTTAAACATATATGTTAAGTATATTTTAACATTGAACTAACTACCAAAAATTATTTGACTTCGACAACGAAGTATACTTTTTAGACTAGGTATTTTTATATTAATAAATATTAATGACTGTTTCTTTCTTTTCTCACATATAACTTTATTTATTTTATTTAATCGAAATTTATATGATATTTATTGCCGATTAAATTATGGAATTGCATTTTATTTATTATATTATCTTTTAATATTTTTTTTATTATTATTTTTTTTATTTTTTTATTCTGAAGACCACATTTTAGGGCATTTTAGTGTCATTAGCTTTTTACTAAAACTTGTATATTTGTAAGCAACCAAGCAATCAAGCAAACTTGATTGTAATATTGGAGTCCTGTCCACCCTAGAACGAGCTAGTCCCAGTTGGGTGATAGAAACAAATAAGCAAAAGGTTAAGGTTTTGCCATTTGGTTCCTGTTATTTTTATAAGCTAATCAATGTTTCATAGTAATTAATTCTTAAATAAATAAATAAATAAATAAGCTGGGACTAGCCCAATCTAGGGCGGACAGGACTCTAATATTACAATCAAGTTTGCTTGATTGCTTGATTGCTTACAGATGTACAAGTTTTAGTAAAAAGCTAATAACACTAAATTGCCCTAAAATGTGGTCTTCAAAAAAAAAAGTAAAAAAATAATAATAATAAAATATTAAAAGATAATATAATAAATGAAATGCAATGCCATTATATACTCGGCAATAATATAAAATTCGATTAAATAATATAAATAAAATTATATGTAAGAAAAGAAAAAAACAGTCAATAATATTTAATATATTTTAAGTAATAAAGGATTTAATATGAAATGTCAAAAAAAGTACAATTCATTGTCAAAATAATATATAACAACAAAGTCAAATAATTTTTGGTAGTTAGTTCAATGTTAAAATATATTCAACATACATGTTTAAAAATATGTTTAAATTTGTGCATCTAAGTTTTATTAAACTATTATTTCTAACATTTGATGTATGGTTAGTCTGTCATGATTCGATTACCATTTCTTTAATTTATTTTTGAATTCCTTAAATGTCAAATTCATTTTTATTTCCATATTGATTAGATTGTAAAATCTCGGCGCAATGAAAGTGTAATGCCATGGATTTCCGATGGACTACTGTTTTGCATCCGTCGACGAGATAAACTACACCTAGCATCAAAAAATAACCCTCATAACTTAAGTTTAAAAACCAAATTTGTAATTTATAGGAATTTATGCAAACGGGTAATAAAGAAAACCAAAGAAGACTACTACAAAAATAAAATTGCTGAAAATAGCAGTGATTCTAAGAAGGTTTGGCAGCTAATCAAGGAAGCAGCTAACATTTCCAATAACATGCACACCATCGATAAGTTAGTCATTGAAAATCGAGTAGTCAATGCCCCAGAGAATCTGCAAGAAATCGTAAATGCATTTAACACGCACTTTGCCAGTGTAGGTTCAAAACTGGCACACAAAATATTAAATCGAAAAAAAATCGGCCGTGAGGACAAAAACTTTACTGAAGGGATACCTACTACTGTGTTTTCCCTAACTCCAACATCGCCAAATGAAGTTTGTAAAAGCATTAACTCATTAAAACAGTCTCGATCCTCAGGTATGGATGGTCTAACTAGTGATATTTATAGAATTGGGAAGGATTATTTAAGCTCACCGATATCATTTATAATAAATCTAAGTTTTAAACTAGGATTATTTCCAACAAGACTTAAATGTGCAAAAATCGTGCCTGTTTTCAAGTGCGGCGATAAACTCGATGTAAATAATTATAGGCCCATTTCACTACTGTGTACTCTCTCTAAAATCATTGAGAAAGTTGTTAAAAATAGGCTAGTGGAATATCTGGATATCAATAGTCTTTTATCGTCCAACCAATATGGCTTTAGGCAGGAAATGGGTACGGCTGATGCTATTGCAGAGGCCACGAAAACCATAACAGCGCTTGTCGACAAGGGAGAGAAATGTCTTGCTATTTTTCCCGACTTATCCAAGGCGTTCGATACTGTATCTCACGATATCCTTTTAAAAAGACTACTGACCATAGGTGCTTTCTATTTTGCTATTATTTACATCTAAGCCTATAATGTTAAACTTACAATGTGCTGCCATAAAAATGTGCTTTTCTTTAATAAATAAAAAAAAAATCCAAATGATGTTTTCATTCTGGGTATTATGAGGCTGTTTTGTATAACTTGTCTCGTTGGTCTTCGGTTCTGAATTATTCCTAGATGTACCTGGGCTAACGAAATATTTACAAATTCAACATCAACACAAATCTTCAAGGTCACAGCAAAAACTCAACCTTGCAAAATCTAAATCTAATCCTCTTTATAACGTTCTGTAAATTAGAGCGGTGGACATGTGGAATAAACTACCATTTGAAGTGATTGTCAAGCTCTGTCAATCAATTTAAAAACAGACTCGATTCGTACCTAAAAACATGTTAATACTGTTTATGACTAGCTTTACAAGATCTGGGCTGGGATTCTGAGCGACAATACGATTTGTGATTGTCGTCACTCGAATCGGGAGCTCAAGAATTATATCGTATGTTAACCCTTGGAGTAAATGGGTATTTTCATGGATGCATCAAAAAAGTGAAAAAAACGCACGACCAGATTTGGTCGACTCGTACTCAACGGATAATTGTTTCGCGACCAGATTTGGTTGACTCATACTCAACGGGTTAAAGGACCTTATATTTTAATTGTAAATTTATTCAATATATGTTTTTTCCGTTTAAAAAAATAGTCAATCTGTATAAAAAAATATTATACCACATAAGGTATAACATATTAACTTGTATAAAGAATTTGACTAAACCAAGAGTAGGGATACCTACCAACTGGTTTATTTTATTAAAAAAAAAAAAAAAAAATCTTGTATTATAACTACAGACTGCAACCGCTCCAAGGTATCCGATCACTGAACTGCACTATTCAATGGAGGGCTTTACTTGGAGAGAATGTAAAGGAAGAGATAGCACCGGGGTTCCATCTTCCCTATACCACCTGGCATTGTCTAAACAGACTGAGGGTGGATGTGCCAAAATGCTGAACCATTCTCGTTTGCTGGGCCTACACAAAGGACTCAATAAGCAACTGTGGAACATTGCAGGATGAATACCACCTCCGTTCCTGCCCGCAGCTGTCAACCCCAATCACACACCAAGAGTTACAAGAGGCGAACTACAAGGCCATCCACGCTGCATATTTTTGGAGAGACTTGTCCTAACCTGGCCCGGATCCGTTAACGAACGAACTATAGCCCGCAACATAACTCCGGCGTTCGACACTACCCTCGACGCCCCTGATCATAAAAAATATTAAATTTCACTATTTCGTTCTGTCCAGAAGCACAAAAACAACTGACCTGATGATTCCATAGTAACCTGTGCAAGGCTAGAATATTAGTATCACTGATAAACGACATAGGATGAGAAGTCTGGTCAACGGTTTCACAATCTGATGCTATCTGTATGAAGAACCTGAAACAACAAGAGGGTAAACAATAACGTAACAATAATAAACATAATAGAAAAACTCGCCAGCCCTTTCAAAGTTGTGAAGTCGCAATGCATGACTTGCGACTTTGTTTTAGAATTAGTTACATTCATTTGAAATATACAGCAGCAAAGGCCATTTTTTGGTATGTGTTTGACTTAATTTACCTATAATAAATAAAACCTGCAATTCACCATCATCATCATCATCATCATCATTTATTCATTCCATAAAAGCATTTCACAATACTGAGGAACATGTCAAATTTTACAATCATAATTTACCGGATGATAAAACCGCTTTGATTAATTAAAAGGAAAAAAAATAATTGTAATCAGAGGTGATTACTTAAAAATAGTCAAATTTACAAAATAATCAATAATCAAACAAATAATAATCAATACCATAAAAAGAAAAATTCTGTAATAAAATCTAAAACTTACTTCGAAAGTATAGACATAATATGGTTATTTATAATCAAGCAATTGTGGACGCAATATCATAAAAGTCGTCCAGTTTGTAAAGGGCATGTTTGACTAACTGATTTTTCACCGTTCGGAATTGGGATATTACTTGTGTGGGATGGCTCTAAAGGCGACCTTTGTTAGCTCGTGCCAGCAAGGGTATGACAGTCTGGAGGTCGATTCGGACTCTAGGCAGTATCAATTCCCTGAAAGTCTCAGATGCACAGCCCTCCGCCCAGATATAAATCTTTACTCTTCTTTGGAAGATTGTAGAATGAGTGGCCCTTACTGTAGAATTAACTGTTCCATGGGAATCAAATATTTTAGAAGACTACAAGTACAAACTAAATAAATACATGATCTTGCAAATGCTGTCATCTGAAACGGCTTCACGCATGGAAGTTCCTTCACGCATTCCTTCCTAGAAAAAATATCTAAAACCACAATTTTCGCATCTCCAATTCTATGGCTTAGAAGGGGGCGTGAATGGGTGGTAACTAAATCTCACATGTGACAAGACAGTAGTTCTTAACCCTTAAATTGGCAGCGTACTCCACGAAACACACTCACTTTGAAAAATTATAGAGCCGTAAATAATTAAAAAAAATACTATTTTGCAATTAAGAAGGATTGCTAATATAATCAAATTTGGTTAAAATAATACTGTCGCTGGCAAAATTCACAATTATCTGTCATAATCAAAATGGATCCTAAGCGGCAGGCTGCTCCTGCGCGACATGTAAGTTTGTTATTATTTTTTTAATGTTTTATTCATGAGAACATTATTTGTGTAGCTTTATTAGGCAAGGAAATATGGTAAATTCTACTATTCAGTAGTTATTTCGTGTCAACACTCGATATTAACTTTTTTATAGAATCAAAATCATGGGTGTACTCTCTGAATACCGTTGCCAAGTGCATTGTAAAATACTCATAAACGGGTCCGGTATACACGGAGTACACTGCCAACTAGGTAACGATATATATATATCGATTTTTTTTCTTTTTTTTGATTGATCCATGAATGTGGTTTGGTAATCTACAGCATGTTGTTTATTTGTTTCTATAGTGCTTGAACTTAAAAAGATCGCATAGAATTTTGGCTTTGGCTCCGGCTGAAAATGCATGCTCCGATGATAGTTCTGATTCTGATGTGGAGCCAACTTTCATGCCACGATCAGCGTCTTACATCAGCTCTGACCCACCTTCTTTGGACTCCTTATATGAACGACTCGACCTCTTGAATAGCGATCTTGATAACGCTTCTAATGATAGCCTCAATGAAATACCACCAACACCTAATGCTTCTGATTATATCCTCGTCTATCAAGGCGACACCTCCATCACGGGAATCCCTGCTAAGGGCTGTCCACAGGGTGGAGTCATCTCCCCCCTCTTGTGGAGCATCGTTGTAGATGAACTCCTAATAGATCTACAAAACCTAGGCCTCTCTGTCTACGGCTACGCTGATGACGTGGCCATAGTAGTCAGAGGAAACTTCCTATCAATACTTAAGGAGCTCATGGACAAAGCACTTAAGACCACCCAAGACTGGTGCCAGGCCAGAGGTCTATCCGCTAATCCAAGCAAGACTAAGGCCATGATTTTCACCAGAAAATACAAACCCGAACCCGTTGAGTGTCTCAAGCTCTGGGATAAGGAGATAGAATACGCTACAGTAGTTAAATACCTTGGAGTCTATCTAGACCCAAAGCTCAATTGGAAGCACCACCTCGAGCGCAAGAGAACAACCTTCTATGCCTCGTTGTGGACGTGCAAAAGAGTCATGGGAAAAACCTGGGGGTTCAAACCCAGGGTCGCCTTATGGCTCTACAGGGCAGTACTACCTAGACTAACCTATGCTGCCTAGACTAACCTATGCTGCAATAGTCTGGTGGTCCAGGGTGAAAAAGCTTGAGACAGTAAAAATGCTTAAAAGCCTTCAAGGTAACTACCTGAGGGCTGCAACTGGCGTCATGAAGACCACCCCAACAGCAGGATTAGAGGTGGCACTCTGCTGCCCGCCTCTGGACAAGCTCATCATCCACTCCGCCAGACTTACAGCATACAGACTGAAGTGTTTGGGCGAGTGGAAGCGTGGAGGGCACAATCATCCTGAGCTAAACCTCCTCCACAAAAGCCCATTCACTCTGACCCAGGATCGACTACGGAAAAAATTTTCGGTAGAGAAATCCTATAAAATCCTAATCCCCACCAGGGAAGAATGGAAAAATCCGCAGTGGCTTCAAAGCCACAACGCAGACGCCTGGTTCACCGACGGCTCAGGAACAAATGGACGTTTTGGGGCAGGCGTGTACGGACCCAAAACCAACCACAGAATCAGCATCCCCCTTGGACAATACGCTACGGTTTTCCAAGCCGAGGTACTTGCCATATTGGAATGCATAAAACTACAAAGTCGACTTGAGGTAAAAAACAGACAAATCCTCATCTGCTCTGACAGCAGAGCAGCACTGGACGCTCTGGCTAAAGCCACCACAGAATCTTCTGTGGTCTGGGACTGCATGCAGGAGCTCAACAAATTGGGAAAATCCAACAAAATCACCCTAATGTGGATACCGGGTCACCAAGGCATACCCGGAAACGAAGAGGCCGATAGACTGGCAAAACTGGGCACACTGGATTGCCCAGTGGAGCCAGCTGTAGGGGTCCCCTTCGCTACAGGTAAGAAAATCATCAGGGACTGCTTGGAGCAGGAACATTGGGCTTCCTGGAAACAGAGTCAGGGATGTCGCCAGGCAAAAGCCATGATGGAGCAACCACTACAGAAGAAAACCAAGGCCCTACTTGACATGAGCAAGAAGAACCTTAGAACCACTATCGGTCTCCTCACCGAACACACGACCCTTAGAGCTCATCTATTCAACCTTGGCTTGACTGAGAGCAAGGATTGCCGAATATGTGGCGAGGAACCTGAAGACAGCATACACATTGTTGGCCGCTGTCCAGGGCTCGCCGCCAAAAGACACAGTTTACTGGGACGAGCCTTTCTCGAACCCAGCGATCTGCCCAACTTGAAGGTCAGTGACCTACTTAGTCTGGTAAGAAGTACCGGGCTACTAGCTGACAATTGACCTAACCACACAGTGGGTAGTTACAAAAGACCTTACAGATCTAGGTGACATCAAGGGCTGGAAACAAGCCCCCCACTCCATCTACTACTACTACTATATCCTCGATGAAATACCACTAACATCAACGTTTCAAAAGGTTTTTCCATCCTCGTCTACTGTCAATTACTATGCGATACCAACACTGAACTAAATTCAATCACTGCCTTCGCCGTCTGTAGAACTCTCTGAGTCACCAGCTTCCATCACGCCGCGAGCTGCACCTGGACCATCGACTAGATACAAAAGCAAAAAAAAACTTCTGTCGTGGCGAAAATAGTTAAAAAGGGTAAGTTCTCATTAGACTACAACTGGAGAAAAGCTATTTTTCGTCATAGAGGTTGCATGGATGATGGATTGCATGAGCTCCATAAAACTCAAAACGAAACTGTGTTGGAATACTTTAAAGCCTTTTTTTCACAAGACATGATTGCAGATATTGTTCAAAATACAAACTTGTATTCAGTTCAACAACACGGCAGATCTATACAGTTGACAGAAAAAGAGTTAGAAAGTTTTCTAGCAATACAAATTTTGATGGGTGTTGTAAAAATGCCTGCATATACCTACGGATTATTGGACTAGAAAAACTCGATACCCTCCAATAGCTGAGGTAATGACTCTGAAACGCTACCAACAAATAAGACGCAATATCCACTTTGTGGACAACAACTTAGAAGACTCGGACCGTTATTTCAAGGTACCTACGGAACGTTATGGAAAAAATTCGACAGAATTTCCTGAAGTTAGATGAAGAAGAACAGTACTCCATAGACGAAATGATGATGGACAAAGGTACAAAAGCTGGAAAAAGAAGACAATACATAAAGAGCAAACCTAAAAAATGGGGGTTCAAAAACTTCGTGCGCGCTGGAGTAACGGGCCTGATATATGATTTTATCATGTATGGTGGAGATGATACGTTTCGCGATCACACTTTTACTGCTAATGAAACTTCACTTGGAGTCGGTGGAATGGTGGTCGTGGCATTATGCAAAACCATCAAGCAGAAACCATCCACCATATATGCGGACAACTTCTTCCCTTCTCCAGAGCTGGTATACTTGTTGCGGAAAAAATATGGAATATTTAGTCTGGGCACCATTAGAACCAACCACCTCAGAGGTTGCCAAGATCTGTTAACCTCAGACAAGGAAATGAAGAGAAACCTAGAGGGTACAGTACGCAAGTTGTGTGAAATACTAACAAATTGGCTGTCGAACGGAACGACAACAAGGCAGTAATGTTGATCAGTTCATTTGTGGACTCTCATCCTATGGAAAAGACACGAAGGTATTCAAAAGATGACTAAAGAAGAATTGACGTTGATTGCCCTCGGGTGGTAAAACATTATAATAAGCATATGGGAGGGGTGGGTTTAGCAGATACGCTTATATCCCTCTATAGGATCCCATTCAAAAGCCGAAGATGGTACTTGATCATATTTGCACAGCTGCTAGACATGTGCATCAACAACGGATGGCTTTTGTACAGGCGTGATAAAAGACCAAAGAAGTCACTGAAAGAATTCCGACTTGAACTTGTCGAAGGACTTTGTTATGCTGGAAAGATGCCCAAGAATGGGAATATGCATAGGCTGAAGGATGAGAGAAAAATCTTGAAACCGACGGCTGTAAGGCCGGTGGATAGTGTCAGGTATGATTCCGTCGGCCACTTTCCAGAAATTGCAGATAAGCAATCACGCTGTAGGTTCTGCAAAGACGGTAGAACAAAAGTCTATTGCGTCAAGTGCAATATGCATTTATGCTTTGTTGTAGGAGAGAAGAGCAAGCGAAACTGCTTCCGTCAATTCCATGCTAAATAGAACCTTAATTGGTATGAAGTTTATTTTGTTTTTATAAAAAAATGGTATTATTTTCTAAAATGCTTTTTATTTCATCCTTGGCAGAGTACTCCACGGAGTACAGACACATGATGATGTAGTTCGTTCAGTAACGGGCAAGGTACTCTGTGTAGTACATCGATTTTCGCAAAAACTAGAATAAATATATTTTTTTTTACATTTTTTTAAGGATTTAGTCTTTTAAGGCATTTTTACATTTTAAGGATTTTTAAGGATCACAATGGACTAGGAAAATAACAAGAAATTGTCAGATTTTAGAAACAAAGAATCTTGCCAATTTAAGGGTTAACCTAACACAGCTGGTCGTTATTCCGGAGGCAACTGCTTACATCACAGAAGTCTAACCACCCATTCACTCCCCCTTCGAAGCCATAGAATTTGAGATGCGGAAATCACAGTTTTAGATATTTTTTCTAGGAAGCAGTTGATTATTTTACTGGAGAGATTTAAAAAGGTGACACAGAGATTTAGCTGGCAGGCCACGAGCGCATACTTCCACCGCTAGAAGGTGAAAAGTGAAGCCATTCCGGGTGACGGCATTTGCGATGTCATGGTATATATTTAATTTGTACTCGTGGTCTTTTGGGATATTTGATTAGAGTTATATCTGAACGGAGGGCTATGCATCTAAGACTTTCAGGGAACTTATACTGCTTAGAGACCGAATCGACCTCCAGAATCCAATCTGAAGCTTTCTCGATTTGTTTTTTTGCCTTTAGAGCCATCTCACACAAACTGTATTGGGGGTTTGAAGTGTACCGTCAAACCCTTGTTGGCACGAGCCACTGAGAGGCTAATTACCTTGTGAATAACAGCAAGGACTTTGTTGTGGCGGTAAGTGTACCGTCCTTGATTTAAGGCCACCTTGCAGTAAGCTAGAATATGTCTAGCTGTGCAAGGGGTGATGCTACAAAGGGGACAGATCTAGTCGTTTACATCTGACTGTAGATTCTCAATATGTCGAAATATGATATATCTTATTTGACGTGACGAGAATGATAGTACACAATATAGTGAAAAATTACCAAACTTTTCCTCTCTGTTTCTTCCCCTAACCTTTCAAACGCCAGCCTTTTCATGCAAAAACGGCGTTGCACATTTTTGGTTGAGTTTGTATTCAATTCAATTCAATTTTTTTTTCTAAAATCTTTACAGATTGTTGAAATTTACTCTTTGTATGAAAATATTTCGAAGTTAACAAGTACACTGGTACCTAATACACAATCAATGGATAAGCAACAATGATAATAATATTATAGCGAAATATAATTGGTATATAATTACCAACATAATCATTTTTTAAATAATCTTCATAATAATTATCTCTTGTTACCTAATAATTAATCTTGTTAGTCATGTATATCATATATTTATATATTATACTAGCTGACCCGGCGAACTTCGTACCGCCTAACAGTCAATGAATGTCGTGTTACAGATTAGCTGAACTTAATTTATGATTTTATGAAAATAATACAATGAAAACAAAATAAATATTAAGTTCACTACTTTATTAAGATAATAACACAAAAAGAAATATAAAAGTACAAAAATTAAGTATATCAATCGCGTGTCAGCAAAACATGATTGAATTAAACTATTTACATATTGTGCAGCATGCGATGCACTCGGTTTAATTCTCTTCATTAAAGCACCTTGGGATATGACATTTTTGTTTTTTTTTATAAGGCACAAGAACAAATAACGCGGATGATTTGCCGACACGTGAACATGCCACGTACAACTGACCATGAGAAAAACGCGGATTTACATTTTGCATTAGAAAATGTTTTTTCTTTTATTTTAAATTTTTGACAATTTTCCAATTTTCGTTTTTAATAGTTATTCTGCTATTCGGGACGGAGACAAATACAACAAATCAAAATCCATGAAAATCGGTCAAGCCGTTCTCGAGTTAGAAGTGTTCGAACAAACCTGACTTTGTTTTATATATATAGATATGGAGGCCGGCCGAAATGACTACGCGCAGATCTGTTAACCACTGCAAACGCCGATTTGCGTTTTTGGCCTCCCAGGGGTCAAAGGAGATATTCGCTTTGCCCGCCTAACGTTCGCTAAATGCCAATAAAATTTGACTTAAAATTTTCAATGTTTGTTTTTCATCTTTCATTCCTTCGGTATAATCCTTACAACTATTTTAAATATCAAATAAAAGTGGCCCGCAATTTTATATGTAAAAATTAGGAAAATCGCACGCGGTTGGAAGGTCAAAAAAGTGATGGAACTTGCCTCCTGCCAATTTCGAAGTGTGCCCTCAGAAAATCGTTGAATGGCAGCATGTGCTGTTCCTTGGAGAACTCGACGTGATTTGCAATGTTCTGTAATATCTTCGACATGAGCATCAGCCCTCGCTTCACTGGCGGAGGAACTTGCTTGGAGACTATGCCCATTTCCTGAGGCGATACTGTGAAATAAAAGAAAAACCTTCCATTACAATCTTCAACCCAGGAGGCTGATATGCACTGGTCATAATTATAATAGCCAAGAGGCAGCGATAAAAAAGTGCAAGAGTTTTGTAAAAGCTGATACTTTCAGATCAGACAGTATTTTGACCATAGAATGCCGTAATAGAGTCAGCAGGCCACACTTCGGGAGACCTGGCGCTGGTATAGGTACTGGGAAAAGTGTAATTTTAATTAGTACACCCAAAGTTATAAATAGGATAGAAAACGAATTTACCGCGTGAAATTTGTAGGACCCGACGTTTCGGTGACGTTGCAGCCGCCGTTGTCTAGGGTAGACTGAAGAGCTGTCAGTCCGTTGTTTTGCGGGTAGGCCGCAAACCGCTGCCGCCACTGCGTAGGTTATAACGGTGGTGGGGGGCCGGGCTCGGAGCGCGGGAATTTTTAAAATCCGTCTCGCACACAACACTCACTGTATCCTGTTTTACGTCTTTGCGTTCGGCGTTCGGCGGCGGGAACATTTCAAGAAGAGGGTTCCACGTAGAAGAGAGTTTGTAGCCGTCATCTCTATTGAAGTTCGGAGTTCTTCTTATTTCAATGGCTTCCCGGATCATGCGAGGAAAGTAGAATTGTTCCTTGGATAGAACAATGGGATTTTGAAACTGCATCCAGTGGTTACTTCCGCTATCCAATATATGTTCGCAGATCGCCGATTTTTCTCGCTGAACGTTTTTAACAGCTTTGATGTGTTCTGTCAGTCGCGTGGCTATGGGCCGTTTCGTTTGTCCAACGTAGGCTAGACCGCAGCTGCATTCGACTTTATACACACCCGGGGTTTGCAGTGGTATTACATCCTTTACAGGCCTCAAAAATCGAGCTATATTTTGGGTCGGTTTGAAGATCGTTTTTATATCGAATCTGTTTAGCATCTTACTTATTCGATCAGTCACGCTTTTGACGTATGGTAAGAATGCTCTTGATCTGCTCGGTTTTTGAGTTTCGTCCGTATTAGATCGTGTGCGTGTCTCGTGATATTTTCCGTATCCATTTTTCCTAAGGACATCATTGACATGTTCCATCTCCTTCGGAAAATGCTCAGTGTCGCATAGATCGCGTGCTCGATTCACGAGCGACGTTTGCACTGAACGTAGATGGTAGGGATGATGGTGTGAGCTTGCATGCAAATATCTGTCCGTATGTGTGGGCTTCCGATATACCGTATGTCCGAGAGTATTGTCACTTCTCCTCGTCACTTTGACATCCAAAAATGGTAAGGAGCCGTCCTTCTCTACTTCATAGGTGAAACTGATTTTTGGGTGTATGGAGTTTAGATGACCCAGGAATTCTTTCACCGTTTGAATGTTGCCTTTCAGGATGCAGAAGGTATCATCCACGTAGCGAAGCCAGAGAATGGGTTTAATTTTGGAGGTCTAATTTTGGAGGTTTAATTTTGGAATCACCGAAACGTCGGGTCCTACAAATTTCACGCGGTAAATTCGTTTTCTATCCTATTTATAATGTCAAACAACCGCGATAGTCTTCGATTTTATACACCCAAAGTGTTTTGGAAAAGCTGAAAATTTATCAGTAGACAGTGGATGCAATACAGAACTTGAAAAAAAATGGTCAGACTGTTTAACAGCATCAGCGTTACACCATATACGTTACAAAAATTAAGTACTTTATATTGTGCGGCACATTATACCTATACGTAATAGTTACCGACGAATAGGTATCGGCGTATATGCAAGGACTTCATTTTTGTGACATGTATGGAGTAATGTAACCTTCAAGCTGTGAAAGACTTTGTCTATCTGGGCTCCATGATATGCAACGACGGAAACTGTGAAAAGGAAGTCTCACGCAGAAGCCAGATGGCAAGATCGGCCATGAGCAAGCTAGAAAAGCTGTGGAAGAATCGGGGTATAGGTCTAAGCATCGGGGTATAGCAAGCGGACTAAGGTCAGGCTGGTTCGAGCTCTGGTTTTCTCGATCTTTCTCTATGCATCGGAGACATGGATCCTGAAGGCTCAGATACGCACCAAAATCGATGCACTGGAGATGTGGTGTTGGCGTAAAATGCTAGGAATCCCATGGACAGCACGCCGCACCAACAAATCTGTCCTGGAAGAACTCGGCATCCAAGTGAGACTCTCCACCGTATGCATGAGAAGGGTCCTTCAGTTCTTCGGTCATGTTGCCAGGAGAAACCCAGAGAATCTGGAGAAAATGCTTTCCGGGGGTCAAGTGGAGGGAAGAAGAAGCAGAGGCAGATCACCGGCCAGATGGAACGAACTCATCAAAGAAGTTACAAAAGGGTCAATACAATCTGCGATCCGCCATGCAGAAGACAGGTCGAAGTGGAGGAGCCTCGTAGGCAAACTGTTGTCAGTGGCCACGATCCTCATTAATGAGGGAACGACGGAGAAGAAGATGGAGTAATGCTGACGCCACGCGTTATATTGTTAAGCAGTCTGACCATTTGTTTCGAGTTATTTATTGCATTCACTGTCTACTGATGAATTTACAGCTTTTCCAAAACACTTTGGGGGTACTAATTAAAATTAAATGTTTCATGGAACGCCAGCGACAGGTGTCCCAGAGTCTGGCCTGCTGACTCTACCACAGCATTCTATGGCCAAATCTCTCTGGTCTATTCTACGTCTGATCTGAAAGTACCAGTTTTTACAAAACTCTTGCACTTTTTTGTTACTGGTTCCCCCAACTATAACCCAGGCTTCCACTTGGAAAATAGTGGCGTGAGAACCCAATGATTTACTCCGCAATTAGAAACACGCAATCGTCCATTGTAGAAAACGAAGGAGCACAGGTCCCATAAGCAGGCCGCAAGAATTATTAATGGTGCTTTACCCTCTTTGTCAAGAATTTGTCACAGCTTGCTTCTTTCAATTGAAAAAAAGCAATGACAGCGCCTAACGTCCAACAGAAGGAATTTTATTCCTAATTTACATTAATGACTTGCCATTTCTTGTACAGAAATTAGGTTATATAGTTTTATTCGCTGATGACACTTTGCTCATATTCAACGTTCCTAGGAAAACCAATAATTATGATGAAGTAGAAAACACACTGACAAAAGTTTTAGGATGGTTCACCGCCAATAATTTGCTTTTGAATTCTAATAAAACTAAGTGCATAAAATTTATCTCACCTAACGTTAGTGACTCTGACATTAATATTGTTATGGACGGTGAAATACTAAAGTTTGTAAATTCTACAAAATTTCTAGGAATTACAATAGACAATAAACTTCAATGGGGTCCTCATATTGAATTATTAGCTGGAAGACTTAGCTCGGCAGCATTTGCGGTACGTCAAATAAGGCAACTAACCGATGAAGCTACTGCCAGAACTGTCTATTTCAGCTACTTCCATAGTGTAATGTCGTATGGGATTTTGCTCTGGGGCCGCGCAGCCGATATGCAAACGATATTTACTTTGCAGAAAAGAGCCATACGATCCATTTATTGTTTAAACTCCCGAGCATCGCTAAAAGAGAAATTTAAAGAGATCAATATTCTTACGGTTTATAGTCAGTATATATTCGATAACATAATGTATGTTCGTAAAAACTTGCACAGGTTCCGTTGGTTGGGTGACATTCACAATAGGAACACCAGATTCAACAATAAACTAGCCATTACGGGCTCTAGGTTAGCAAAAGTGAGTAAATCTTTCATTGGAGACGGTGTTCGCTTTTATAACACTTTGCCTGAGGAACTAACCCTTTTACCAGACACTAAATTTAGAAAAATTGTTAAAGATACTTAGTGCTCTAAAGGCTATTATAAAATTGAAGATTTTTAAAGCGATACATGGGTCTGGTCAAGTCGTTTTTGTGTAACATAGCTATGAAAACCATTTGTAAAGTGGTTTTATTATTATGATTATTATTACTATTACGTCAAGACATTGATTATATAGTGTAGTAATCAATGGTAAAGCCTACAAGCAAGGCATAAATGTCTAGAAACATACGACGTTCGGAAAGTACTGTAAGTCTACTTCGAATAAAAACCTATCTATCTATCTATCTATCTAGAAGAAAAAAAAGGTTTTGTCACCACAAAACTTTCCCGGCAAGTAGCAAAGGACCGTCCCTTCACGAAGTAATGTGATGTACCTTCACAAATGAGGTTATCCCGATTGAAAGGGATAGTTCGTAGCTAGCGTGGACAGTGAGAATGCAACAATATGCGATTCAATTCGTTCGATGCACCAAAAAACTCAACCGTACAAAATTTAAATCTAATAATAATCTATGGCTTCGAAGGGGGAGTGAATGGGTGGTAAGGTGCACGCTCACATGTGGCAAGACAGCTGTCCTAAACCTACCACAACCGGTTCGTAAGTCCGGAATCCACTGCTCACCCCCCAGAAGTGTACAAAAAATAGTATTATGATGGGCCCGACTCCGGTCGGTGAATTCCATGGCAGCTCCGTTTGTATTTATATATACTTAAGGGGGGAGCCTGGTTGGGATGGCCATAAAAAATATTATTATTATTATTATTATTATTGTTTATTCTGGACAGGCAGCTTTGCTGATACGTCCAGATCAGATCTTGTAAAGCTAAACAATATTAACAACATAATATAAACAATATTAACAAGTTTTTAGGTACAAATCGAGTCTGTTTTTAAATTGATTGACAGAGATTGCACTAATCACTTCAAAGGTAGTTTATTCCACATGTCCACCACTCTATTTGGCAAAACGTTCTTAAGAGGATTAGATTTAAATTTTGTACGGTTGAGTTTTTTGTTGTGACCTCGAAGATTTGTATTGACGTTGAATTTGTAAATATTCTTCAGTGCAGGTACATCGTAATAATGTGTTAGAATTTTATATGTCTCAATCAGGTTCCCTCTTTTTCTTCTTTGTTTGAGTGTAGTAATTCCAAGTAATTTCAAGCGATCTTCATAATTCCTATTCTTCAGGCCCACTGGCATTTTGGTTGCCCTTCGCTGTACCTTTTCCAGGATATCTACATCTTTGCAAAAGTAAGGGTTCCAGATCTGATAGCCATACTCAAGAATAGGTCTTACATATGCCTTGTAGATCTTGATAAAAACCTCTATTGATAGATGTTGGAAAGCCTTCCTTATTAGATAGAGAATAGAGTTGGTTGAAATATGCTTTTCAAGTTTTCTTTAACCTGTAACAAAAACTGCTTATTTTGTTGTCTTGTTTTTCGCACCTTTGTGCAGATTATGTTCGCTGCACCCGTTTTTCCATGTTTTCCCCGTGTTTAGTCATGTTTCCTGTTGGTTTTCGCTGTTTTCATGACTTTCTCCCATATTATGACAATTAAATGAACCTTTTACGAAATTTCGTAAACATCAAATTTTTGACAGATAGAGCTGTGCAGTCGTAATTTTTATCGCTCTAGGCGATTCTGGCGATTAATCGCGGTTGTGCTGGTCTAGCCCTACCTGTTATGGCTGACTTCCGCCGTCCTGCAATCATTCTATTTCGCTTCAACATGGCTAAGAGACAGACAGAGAGATTGGGCTGTGAGAATTGGCGACCGCCGTAAGGAGTAAATCGGAGAGTGACCGCCTGGCGGTAAAAAAATTTGTTATGTGAAGTGTGTGTGATTTATCTGGTAAGCATTTAATCTCTTTTTGGGTAGCTTTTCAAGTAGGATCCTCGCGATTTTAACGGATTTTTTTTATTGATCGCAGCTTGCGGCATCTATGACCTTCTGACACATGCGTATTTTAATTGCTGCTAATTAAGTAACGAAATCGTCACTAAATGTGACGAGACTTGCCTCCACGTCAGGAAATTTGCCTTCATATCCGGAATTAACCTCTATTTGACTGAACACATGTGACGTGCCGATAAGCGGAATTTGAAGAAAAGGGTGCCTGTGGGCGAATAAACACGGATACTTTGCATAACCTTGTGTTTCTTTTTGTGCTGTAGTCTTTTGTGTCTGAGGAAAGGGGTTTTCTGTTGGCCAAATTCAGTGCCGATCAATATAACCCACTCTCTGAGATCGATTTTTTTTTAGGTTAACTTTCTTTCGGGTTTCTTTCAAAATTTCTTTCGGGTATCTTTTTTTAATATAATTAGTTTCCTTCTTTTTCTTTAAAAGGAGGTGGCGTCCTTTTTTTTGCTTTCATTCTTTTGGGTTTTGGGAGTTTCTACCTTGTTTCTTCCAAACACGGAAATTAGTTTTTTGAGGTTATAAAATTAGCGCTCCAACGTTAGGCCTGTAAATTGGATTTTGGCTTCCAGAATATTCTTTTCCTCAGCCATTGAAGCACGATTTTTTAAGCACTTTGTTTTAAAATTGTATAAAAAAAATTAGAAGCATTTTTTTTTGTTTTTATATAATTTTCATTCATAGCGATTACCGTGAAAGAGGTTTATAAGCACCGTCTTTTTGTTTTTTGTATTGAACATCATCTTTTGTCATTATATAGCAGCATTCTTTTTGTAATTTAAAGCGGTTACCGCAAAGAAGTATTTTGTACTTGCCGTTTAAGTTTGTTAATATCATACTAATTATTTTTTGTTAATTTTCAGATGTGAAGGCAACATATCTTGGTGGAGGTAAGCAGCAAATTGTGATCAGAAGTGCCGCAAGCAGTAAAAAAAAGTCAGTTTATTCCATTTTATTTTTTTATTATTTTTTATTTATTTTGGTTTTAATTTTTTTGGTGGGATTTAAATTATATATATAGACATGATGGCGTCTCCAGCGATAGTGTATTATGCTGCGTCACATTTAGTAAAGGCAGAACTCGATTATGAGTTCACGATTCGTGAGGTCACTCCAACCAATGTTGAAGCGATGAGAAAACAATTTAATTCACTCTTAAGGGAATTTCCCGCAGAATCAATTACCTCAACGGATTTAGATCCGGATTCAGAATTTCAAGAATGTTCGATTAGACTTTCATGTCTCCAAGAACTTATAGAGGAATTTATGAATAGCAAACAGAAACTTTTATATAAACGAATTAGCACTAAAACTGCACATATCTTTCATAGAATTTCACGCATAAATCCTGCTAATTCAGACTCCAAGAAATTATTAGATAATTTAAAGGAGGAAGTTTTGGAAATTGTCGTTTTGTTAGAAAAATATTTAGATATTGTTCGTTCGCCTAGCCCGTTACCAAATCCTGTAGTTCTTCCGATACCTTCTACTTCATTGCACGAGGGTGAGAAGCTTAGTCCTGAGGTGGTTCCTTTGGGCAGGAATTCTGAAGTGACGTCAGCTCCGTATATACAGCATGTTGATACGAAACCAGTTCCTTTGGACAATAACTTTGTCATTTCTGATGAACGCATTCTTAAACCTTTAAATCTTGGTTTCACATTTGACGGCGATTCCTGTGTGGTCGAGTTCTTAGAACGATTGGATGAGATTAGGTTTTCGCGTAATATCTCGGATGCCAGGATGCTGAAATCGGCTTGTGAACTATTCCAGAAACAAGCGCTTAGTTGGTACCGTGCTAGAGCTTCGAGCATTTCCAGTTGGAAGCAGTTAGTTGCTGCACTCCGCTCCGATTTTGGCAGTTTAAATTACGATGCTGAAGTTTTGTCGTTTGTACGGGGACGCAAGCAAAAGTCGGACGAGAGGATGCATATTTTTGTTTCCGTCATGTTGGGCTATTTCAACAGGTTGTCAAGGCCATTGTCTGGTGAGGAACAATTAGGAATTATCCTTTCAAATATCTCAATTTCTTACCAACGACATTTCATGCTAGTTGATATAAATTCAATCGACGAACTTCTGCGTTTAGGAAAAAAAGTTGAAAATGCACAACAGCGTATCAACGCATCTAATGCAGCCACTCCTGCCCAAGCGAAGGTCAAGCCTTCTGGCTCGAAAGCAGTTTATGCGGTCGACGAGTCTCCTACCAAATGTGCGACGGAGGAAGTGAAAGTTGAACAGAAGTTAAAAGAGTGTAACGTTTCTTCTGCTGGTCCATCCAATCGTGGTGGTTTTAATCGTGGTGGTTCTCATCGCGGTGGTTTTCATCGTGGCGGTTTTAATCGTGGAAATTTTTCCCGTAATGATTTTTCTTATGCTAATTCGTCTTCTGGTAATTACAACCAAGGAGCCAATAATAGTTCGCGTGGTTCACGCGGTGGCACTCATCATGGCTATTCTAAATATTGCTATCGTTGTGGTAGGTTTAACTACACGGTAGCCACTTGTCCGGAATGTTCTAAGAATAACCGGCCTGGTAATTCCCCGGTTTCAGAGCCAAAAAACTCGAAAGGCGGGGCAGAATAGAGGATTTTCTACATTCTGCCTCGATATTGTTTGCAAATGAGAAGGATAACCGTCGCCCTTTCTTAGAAGTTTCACTTGGTGATATAACTGTTTGTGGATTACTCGACACTGGATCGAGTGTAACGATTTTGGGTGCTGATTCACATAAATATTTAGTTGATATCGGTTTTACTCTTAATAAGTCTCCGTTGGTGACTTTATCCACTGCTAATGCAAGTTCGGTTAAGACGATTGGGTCTATGTTTCTTCCTTTTAAATTCAATAATCGATGCCAGGTTATTCGAGCTGTTGTAGCTCCTGATATAGGTACTTCCCTTATTTTGGGAATTGATTTTGTCCGAGAATTTGAGTTGGCTCCGGAAATATTAAAATTCGTCAAGTTTGAGTCCTGCGATGCGATTGTTTGGCATCGAGTCAATGAAGTGAGGGCCTTGCGGCCTTTTGCTTCATTGACTGGAGACCAGCGATCGCTAGCAGACAGGATGATCAATAATTTTTAAAAAATTTCTTCCGAAGTCAAAGGTCTCGGTCGTACTAATTTGTTGTCCCAGGTTATTGATACTGGAGATCATCCTCCAGTGAAACAGCGTTACTATCCTTTGTCTCCAGCTAGATTGGCGCTGTTGAATGAAGAAGTTGATAAGATGTTAGAGTTAGGTGTTGTCGAACCTAGTTCCGGGGGTTGGAATAATCCAACAATTTTTGTTCCAAAGTCAGATGGTACTCTTCGTTTCTGTCTCGATAGCAGGAAGCTGAACTCTATCACGAAACCGGATGCGTATCCCCTGCCGAGAATTACTACTATCTTGGACAGTTTGAGAGATGCGAATTATTTATCTTCTATCGACTTATCCTCTGCCTTTTGGCAAATCCCTTTGGATCCTTCTTCACGAGAGAAGTGTAGCTTCACTGTTCCTGGTCGAGGATTCTTCTGCTTCAGATCTTGCGCCTTCGGCCTAAGAAACTCGCCGGCGTGCATGCAAAGACTGGCTGACAAATTGTTCGATCCCTCTTTCGAAAACAAAGTTTTCTGTTACCTAGATGACATAATTATTGTATCTGCTACTTTTGAAGAACATATAACTTTGTTAAACAAAGTATTAGATCGCTTGTTGTATGCCAACCTTTCTATAAATTTCAAGAAGTGTCAGTTTTTCCGTCAGGAATTGAAGTATTTAGGGTATGTAGTTGATTCTCACGGTCTACATACCGATCCCGAGAAGGTAAAATGTATTCTCGATTTTCCTACTCCAAATTCTCCAAAAATGGTAAAGAGTTTTCTTGGTATGGCCGGTTGGTATCGTCGGTTCATTAAAAATTTTTCTAGTATTGCTGCTCCCTTATCTCGGTTGACAAGTACCCGCAAAGGTGCTCCCCCTTATGAGTGGACGCCCGAGGCGGAAGAGGCATTTCAAAAACTGAAATCGGCCTTAGTTTCTAGTCCGATTTTGGCCTGTCCGGATTATTCAAAACCGTTCGCTCTTCATTGCGATGCATCGTTGTACGGTTTAGGCGGAGTTTTAACCCAGGAAGTGGATGGCGTCGATCATCCTATCGCTTTCACGAGTAGAACACTTTTACCCGCTGAGACGCGATATTCGGCTACCGAACGCGAAGCCCTAAGTGTTATTCATGCTGTCGAGCATTTTCGCGGTTACTTGGAGGGCGGTCCCAAATTCACTATCTTTACAGATCATGCCAGCTTACGTTGGTTTTTGCGCTTAAAAAATCCTACCGGCCGTTTGGCTCGATGGGGTATTCGTCTATCTGCTTTTGATTTCGAGATCGTCCACAAGAAAGGTGTCGATAATGTGGTTCCCGACACGTTATCTCGGTTGCTTCCCGTTTCCTCTCTGTCTGTTGTTTCCGACTCATGGTACAACGATTTGTTTAAGGCAGTGTCTGAAAATCCCGCTGGATATCCAAATTTCCAGATTAAGGACCATGAATTGTTTAGGTACTCTAAAAGCAAGTATCAACTCACCAGTTGTTACGATTGGAAGTTAGTTGTTCCGTTGCAGCTTAGAGAAAAGCTTATTCGAGAAAATCATGAGTCTGATTTGGCTATGCATTTTGGAATTTTTAAGACACACCGTCGTCTTTGTCTTCGTTACTTTTGGCCTAATTTACACGGAGATGTAGTTAACTTTGTTTCTAAATGTGAAACTTGTCAGCAATACAAACATTCAAATATTTCCCCTTTGGGTCAGCTAGGAAATCCTAAGTCCTGTGCCTTCCCGTTCCAAATGGTCTCGGTCGATCTGTTGGGTCCTTATCCAATGACGAGGAACAGAAATATGCATATTCTCGTGGTGACAGATTGTTTTAGCAAATACTGTTTACTTTTTCCGTTAAAACGTGCTACCAGTAAACTTGTAAGTTATGTCGTTGAACATAATGTATTCCTTCGCTATGGTGTTCCGCAGTATTTAATTTCAGACAATGGAAAACAGTTTATCGGAAGGGAGTTCACTGAACTGATTGCGAAATATAAAATTCCAAAAGTATATTTAAACCCGAAATATTGCCCTCAAGTTAATCCAACTGAACGTCAGAATCGTAGTGTGGTCACTGCGTTATCGTTGTGTGTAAAAGACGATCATCGCAGCTGGGATCTCTATCTTTCTGAAATTCAGATGGCCATTAACGCGGCAGTCTCGGAATCAACAGGGTTCAGTCCATTTTTCCTAGTCCATGGTCGTGAACCAATAATGAATGGTTCTTTTTATGCTCAGGCGCCGGAATCTCAAGCAGAGGTTATTTTTGGTAGTAGGTTGTCTTACGCTCAAAATTTGAGTGAATTATCTAACATTTTTCATGTAGTGCGGCAGAAATTGTTAAAATTACATGCACATAATAAAGTTTACTATGATCGAAAACACCGTCCTGCGGAATTTCAAGTAGGCGATACGATCTATAAAAAGACTTATTATCTAAGTAATGCTGGGAATTATTACATTTCCAAATTTGCCCCAAAATATGAAAAATGTAAAATAATTAAAAAACTCTCTGCGTTAGTGTACGAGTTAGAAAATGCTACAGGGAAGAATATAGGTTCCTGGCATATTAAAGATTTTAAGCTAAATCCGAATAGTTCAGAATAGTAGTATCGGAGTTCTTCGCGTTAACATTCTATTACAAAAATTGTCTATCTTGGGTGAAACTAAAATGAGCCCTTTAAATTGTCTTTACAAAGGCATTGTACCAAGTGGTATCAATAGCTGAAATCATTTTGTTTTGTCAGTCATGCTAGCATTTCTATCTAGCATTATTGTTGTAAGAATGTCTCATGTCCGGGATGAATGAATGGGGATTGGTATGAAAGGTAGTAAATGACAACTACTATAGTCTCTTAGTAAGTAAACGTTTAGTCGAGGTCTAACGCTAGAGTTATTGTTGTTTTCGGTAGGAGTCGGGTATCCGCAATGAGTTGATCCTTCCTTAGTTGTTGGAAGTTGTCGGAGTTCCATAAGTTTTTTTTTTGGTTATGTTGGTGTTGGGTTTAATTTCTTGATTTTCTTTTCTTACTCTAGTGATAAGAGTAATGGGTGTAAGTTTTAGTTGGTAAAAGTTTGCCTCTGCTATTGTTACTGAACGGATTAATTGATTATAGTTAACGTGAAGAAGGTTTGTTAAGTTAGGAGTTGTTAGTTGATGCTTTGACGTTTTTGTTATCCTATAGTAGGATAAATTGAATCGGGACGATTCGTCTGAAATCGTCGTTGGCTCTTCCGATTTCTTTTTTTGGAGGGGGCTGTAACAAAAACTGCTTATTTTGTTGTCTTGTTTTTCGCACCTTTGTGCAGATTATGTTCGCTGCACCCGTTTTTCCATGTTTTCCCCGTGTTTAGTCATGTTTCCTGTTGGTTTTCGCTGTTTTCATGACTTTCTCCCATATTATGACAATTAAATGAACCTTTTACGAAATTTCGTAAACATCAAATTTTTGACAGATAGAGCTGTGCAGTCGTAATTTTTATCGCTCTAGGCGATTCTGGCGATTAATCGCGGTTGTGCTGGTCTAGCCCTACCTGTTATGGCTGACTTCCGCCGTCCTGCAATCATTCTATTTCGCTTCAACATGGCTAAGAGACAGACAGAGAGATTGGGCTGTGAGAATTGGCGACCGCCGTAAGGAGTAAATCGGAGAGTGACCGCCTGGCGGTAAAAAAATTTGTTATGTGAAGTGTGTGTGATTTATCTGGTAAGCATTTAATCTCTTTTTGGGTAGCTTTTCAAGTAGGATCCTCGCGATTTTAACGGATTTTTTTTATTGATCGCAGCTTGCGGCATCTATGACCTTCTGACACATGCGTATTTTAATTGCTGCTAATTAAGTAACGAAATCGTCACTAAATGTGACGAGACTTGCCTCCACGTCAGGAAATTTGCCTTCATATCCGGAATTAACCTCTATTTGACTGAACACATGTGACGTGCCGATAAGCGGAATTTGAAGAAAAGGGTGCCTGTGGGCGAATAAACACGGATACTTTGCATAACCTTGTGTTTCTTTTTGTGCTGTAGTCTTTTGTGTCTGAGGAAAGGGGTTTTCTGTTGGCCAAATTCAGTGCCGATCAATATAACCCACTCTCTGAGATCGATTTTTTTTTAGGTTAACTTTCTTTCGGGTTTCTTTCAAAATTTCTTTCGGGTATCTTTTTTTAATATAATTAGTTTCCTTCTTTTTCTTTAAAAGGAGGTGGCGTCCTTTTTTTTGCTTTCATTCTTTTGGGTTTTGGGAGTTTCTACCTTGTTTCTTCCAAACACGGAAATTAGTTTTTTGAGGTTATAAACCTAAAATTGAAATCTATCATGAATCTTTTATATCAGTTTGATTAACATTTAAAAGATAAAAAGTATTTTTATGATATTGAATTTGAAATGTTTCTACTGCTGCAGAAATTACGGTATCTGCTGGCGCCGGTAACAGCGAGCGTAATTTTGCCTCAAACAAAAAAATAGATATTCTTTTTACATATGTATTTTGTAGATGAACTAAAACAATAAACTAAAAGATATCATTTTCATAATTTTTCAAAGATTCAAACAAATAAAATCGATTTCCGCCTCAAAATTTTGTTGTAAACTAGTAAAAAATATATATAAAACAATTTTTTCAGATTTTTTTTAGTTAATATAGAAGATAATATATTTTTTTTTTTTGGACCAACTCGATCTGTCAAATATTTTTTTTTATCACCAATGTTTTGAGATAAACGCGTTTAAAGTTTTCTTTAAAGAAAAGTAGTAAGTTTATTACACTTACAGCAATCGGAGTCTATCAGCTATTCCAGAGGTAAAGGATTCATAAATATATTTCAACTTTATAAATAGGATAGAAAACGAATTTACCGCGTGAAATTTGTAGCACCCGACGTTTCCTACCCGCAAAACAACGGATTGACAGCTCTTCAGTCTACCCTGGACAACGGCGGCTGCAACGTCACCGAAACGTCGGGTGCTACAAATTTCACGCGGTAAATTCGTTTTCTATCCTATTTATAATGTCAAACAACCGCGATAATCTTCGATCTTATATTTCAACTTTGTTTTTTTTTTTTAAACATAGGAAAAACATGTTTTTCTTGGCTGTCTAAGCCAGGTAGAATAAAATAGCGTAACAAGCGATTAGTGCAAGTTCTGTCAATCAATTAAAAAACACTTGTTTTGTATCTAAAAACTTGTTATTTTTGTTATATTGCCTATGAATATGTTTATATTGTTAACATTGATTAGCTTTACAAGATCTGATCAGGACCTATCAGGAAAGATGTCTGTCCAGAATAAATAATAATAAAAACAATTGTTTATGCAAATATTATACTGACCGACGAAAATTCTATGTGATTTCGGATTAATAAGGCATCTTCGTACTAAGTTTCAAGTCTATAAGTCCAATATGTTGAATTTGAAAAATGACTAGTGTGCCCCCTGGTGTACCAACACAACCTTTTCAACTCCTGCTATGACCACGTGATAGCTAGATGTATAAAAATCAGCTCTATTGGATTAAGAACCTGAGCACTGTCACTGTAACAATACTTTTCCTTCTGTTGGTTGGTGGAATGAGAGAGTAATACTCATATTACGATTGACTTTAAGAGGGTTCGGTGCAAGGTCGAAGAAATATCTGAATACTTACCAATAGCAGGATTGATGAACCTCAGAAATAGGACCGTACCGACGGCACCGACACTTGTTTGTGGAAATTGAGTGAACCGTTTGCTCAGCACCTGTACAAGTAATAAAAATAAAATACAAACGGAGCTGCCATGGAATTCACCGACCAAAAATCGGGCCCATCATATATATATATATATATATATATATATATATATATATATATATATATATATATATATATATATATATATATATATATATATATATATATATATATATATATATATATATATATATATATATATATATATATATATATATATATATATATATATATATATATATATATATATATATATATATATATTGTTTTTTTTTTTGCACTTCTAGGAGGTGAAGGTTGGATTCCGGACTAACGACCGGCGGTGGTAGGTTTAGGACAGCTGTCTTGCCACATGTGAGCGTTCACCTTACCACCCATTCACTCCCCCTTCGAAGCCATAGAATTTGAGATGCAGAGATCGCGGTTTTAGATAATTTTTCTAGAAAGGAGTTGATTATTTTCCTGGAGAGACCAAGATCTTTAAAAAGGTGAAACAAAGATTTAGCTGGCAGGCCACGAGCGCCTACTTCCACCGCGTGAAGGTGAACAGTGAAGCCGTTCCGGGTGACGGCATTTGCGAGGTCATGGTATTTATTTAATACTATGAAATTATTAGTACTATGAAATCGTAGAGTATTGCAGTTGTTTAACACTATAAAAAATCGGTAGAGTCACCCCAAGACTTTTCCGGCAAGTAGACAAGCCCCCCTCGCCCTGCCCTGCACTACCCCTCTCTCTCCGGCACCAACCACTAAGCCCCTTCCCTCACAAGCCAATCTCCCCCTTCCGATAGTGAATGTGTGTAAGCCTTAATAAGCGCTTTGGAGTGATTCAACCCTGGCGTGTTGTTCCAGTGGTTGACGGATTGTTCTAAACACATTTGTTTGAGCATTAGGTTTGCAAGGCTTTTTGGTACGCCACAGCAAGGTTCAGGGCCGTATCCGTTGGTAGCCTTTTAGTAGTATTTTCGTACTGGGTCCTTACCTATAAAGTTGCTGTTCTATAAAGGAAATTAAAGGCCAAAAACTTTGAATGAAAAAAATATATTTAATTGATAGAAATATTGACCCCTATTAGATAATAGGATTGCAGATAGCAGGACTGCATAGATATGTAGATTAGTCATTTTAATGGGAGTTGCTTAATTCCTCTGCTGTAAAACTCTCGTCGACAGGAACCAATAAATTTTTTGAAGGCGTTTTTCACCGACTATTCATAAGTTTATTTTTTTTCCTTGTAAAAAGATATCTAAATTAAAAAAATAAATAAACTATTGGAGCAAGGTCTGGCAAGTACGGTGGGTGACTAAGAGTCTCCAGCCGCAACTCCTGCAACTTTGCGACTATTTGCAGTGAAATCTGTTATATATTGTCATGCAGAAGCAGTGGCGATGAGCGATTGACCAGGCTCGGTTATTTAATCACGAGCTTCTTCATCGTTGTTTGCTGTTCTTAACAGTACACGTTTACGGTAACTGTATAGCCAGACTGCAAGAATCTGTAATAGAAAACACCGGCACAGGATCTCATATTTGAAAATAATGCAAATATTCAACTTTACTATGGTTGCACAAATGAAAATATTTGAGCAAAAACAAACGACAGAAAGGCAAATAAACAACTGATTCTTAACCCTTGGAGTAAATGGGTATTTTCATGGATGCATCTGTCTCTTTTGCAGGATTTTCGGCGACATCGACCTTAAAGTACTATAACTACGAAACTACTACACCAATCATAAAAAGAACAACTGCACAATGATTGCATTGAAATTTCGAATATAGAATATTGAAATATCATTTTGTAAAACAATTAGATAAATATGAATAAATATGAGAACGTCAAAGAAGTGAAAAAAACGCGGAACCAGATCTGGTTGTATCATACTCAACGGATAATTGTTTCAGTACCAGATTTCGTCGTATCATACTCAACGGGTTAAAAAAGAATAACACGGCCTTGAATTAAAATTTATTTGAATTTGAAATTCCAACTCAAACCCAAGTTATCCAAGTTCAAAGTGGCCAGTGTGAAAAAAACAGCAATTACATAGATAAGGACCCAATATTATTACACTTTTGGTAGTTGGATTGCAGACTAACAACCAGCTGTGGTAGGTTTAGGACAGCTGTCTTGCCATTTCATCACTGATACCAATTTACTCCCTCTTCAAAGCAATAAAATGAGAAATTGCAGTTTTACAGTGTTATTAATAAACCCAGACTAATTCCTATTCCGCGCGTAATCCTCGGAATAAACGAAAGTGCCATTAATAAACCTGGAATAGCACTATTCCGTCGCTATTACTACTTGACTATCTCCTGTCAGTTTAGTCCGTGGTGTGAGGTGGAATAGTGCAGGAATAGCGGTGAACAGTTCCGTGTTTTGCGACATACCAGCGATTTCTTCAGATTTTGCGTTCGTAATTCGTGATATTCCGTGAGAAAATGGATGAAGTGAATTATTTTCGTACCGTCAACGTTTGCGCGTTCTTAGGCTCCGAAAGCCGAAATTTTACAAAAGGCGCTTCGACCCCATAATGTCAAATTGCCGGATTAGGAATTTCGCAAAAAGTATCATTTCTGGAAGGTGAGTATTCTAAAAATTGTGAATATGGTACGTCCTAAGGTTCGAGGCGACAAAAAAGGTGGATACGTGAAGCCCGAGCTGCAAGTCGCCGCGGCAATCAGTTGGTTGTAATAAGGTTAGTTTCTCTGTAATTTGTTTCTTTCTATATATTTTTATACTTTATAGTAATATGTTATTGGGTTTTACTTTCAGATTCAAGCTTAATGAGCAGACCTAGGTTATCGACTGTACCCATCTTTGCTTCCCAAGAGTCGGCGAAGAAGCTGGTCAAAACTATGTCAATCGATAAAACTATTTTTTGGTCAACAAGGTTATGGTTGCCCTTAATAATAAATAAAGAATTAGTAAGTGCATAAATATTCTTTCATTTTACTTATTAAAACCAAGAAGCCGACACAACAGAGGTATTGCGAATTGAGGTTATGTCGCAGTTCGAATGACAGCTGAGACCTGAGTCTAGCCAAGTTGACAACATAACAAACGGAATATGACGGTGTTACTATATGGAAAAAAATGTTTTCACTCTAATCCGCCGACTAACTAGTCTAGGTTTAAAGCTGGTTTATTAATACCATTGCTTTAATACCCGAATTAAGAGATAATACGCGGACTTAGTATTCCGAGGATAGTCTGCGGATTAAGGAAATCTATTTAATAACACTGTTAGAGTTTTTCTAGGAAGGAGTTTGTTTTTTTTCTAGAGACAAAGATTAATAAAGATGAAATAGAGATTCAGCGGGTGGCCTCAGGTGTTAACTCCCAATCCTTTAAGGCAAACACTGAAGCCGTTCTGAATCACAGCATTAATCCACATGGAAGAGCTACTGGACGGAGAGCTAATGGGCCTGTTGTAGTTTGGCCACTAAGACCTAGTTGTATAGGGTCGACCAAACGCATGGATTAACACCCATCCGGCGGCCTCCACGCAGAAGTGAGAGCCAGGGTAGCCAGACTGCAAGAAGCTGTAATAGAAAACACCGGCACAGGATCTCATATTTGAAAATAATGCAAATTTTTAATTCTACTATGGTTGCACAATCGAAAATATTTGAGCAAGAACGAACGACGGAAAGACAAAATTAAAACAGCTGATTCTTAAAAAAGAATAACATGGCCATGAATTTGAAATTCCAACTCAAACCCAAGTTATCCAAGTTCAAAGTGTGATAAAACAGCAATTACATAGGTAAGGACCCAATACTATATTTTTTGTGTTTTCCATGGCATTAAAATGGTTTTTTTTTAATATGATGTAGCATTTTCCTCCTCGAATGTGTAACGTCCCTTCCGGGATGCATGCTTACCTGCCGCAAACTGCGTAATGTCCCTTGCGGGACGCGGCGCTCACCGCTGTGAAAAATGCCATTTAAAATTGAAATGCGGTTCTATGCGCTTCTGAGTGCGACACATTATAGCCAAATACACATCAGTATTGAAATTTTTCGACCACCGATCGCGCAGTACAGTAATCGATTTATTAAAAATCAGTGACGGCGTCACGGTTGTCAGTTCGCGTCGGTCGTGTTTAGTCCCGCGCCCTTGTGACAAAAATTGTGATTTTCAAGTGTTTCAGTGGATTTACTGCAGAAACGTGAGTAATTTGCATTCTAAAAGAGTTTATGAAGGACCATTAGTGATTTGAGATAGTCCATTTCCTTTTTTTCACGTATTTTTAAGCAAAATGCTTCGGCCAATAAAATAAAAATAAAATACAAACGGAGCTGCCATGGAATTCACCGACCAAAAATCGGGCCCATCATATATAATTATTACACTTCTGGGAGGTGAAGGGTGGATTCCGGAATTACGACCGGCGGTGGTAGGTTTAGAAAAGCTGTCTTGCCACATGTGAGCGTTCACCTTACCACCCATTCACTCCCCCTTCGAAGCCGTAGAATTTGAGATGCAGAAATCGCGGTTTTAGATAATTTTTCTAGAAAGGAGTTGATTATTTTCCTGGAGAGACCAAGATCTTTAAAAAGGTGAAACAAAGATTTAGCTGGCAGGCCACGAGCGACTACTTCCACCGCGTGAAGGTGAACAGTAAAGCCGTTCCGGGTGACGGCATTTGCGAGGTCATGGTATTTATTTAATTTGTACTCGTGGTCTTTTGGGATATTTGATTCCCATGGAACAGTTTACTCTACGATAACGACCATCTTCCGAGATAGGGGAGTAAAGAGTTATATCTGGACGCAGGGCTGTGCATCCGCCAACCCGCACAAACTGTATTGGGGGTTTGGAGGATACTGTGGATATGCGTGGCAAAAATGGCCGTATTTTTGTCGTAACTTTTATGAAACGGCCGAAATATCGTAAAATATGACGTAATATTGGTTTAATTCGCTGATAAAATAGTTTTTATTTCATTTACATCGTAAATAATCACAGAATTAGCCGTATTTTGCTCATTACAAGTTGTTTCGAAATACGACACGCGCAAAGAAATTTGTTTTGGGAATTAGTATGGGAGTATTACCATATTTTGAGTGTGTAGTTACCGAATTTCAAATCTTTAAATTTAATATTTCGAGATTAAAGAATGACTAGCGGATGGGGGGTCTGATAACATATTTTGGCCGGCAATGCCCAAGGTACACGAAGCCACTAGGATCCATGTATGTGTGCACGAAAGTTGCCTTTGTCTTTAGTTTTTATTTAAACGGTGGCGTCTAGACGGATAGTGATAGATAGATAGACGGCTTCCTGACAATTTAAGTCAGATGGGAGTTGAACCGTGCCTGATGACACAGTTTGGCCGACAAAGCCAACCTGAACGGAGCCACTAGGAACCATGACTGTGCACGGAAGCACAGACATAGTTTTTATTTAAACGGTGGCGCCACGATGGATAGGCTTCCTGAAAGTTTAAGTCCCTTTACGAGGAGCCTACCAGATGGGAGTTAGGCCGTGCCTGATGACATAGTTTGGCCGACAAAGCCCAAGCAGCACGGAGCCACTAAGAACCATGATGCTGTGCACGAAAAGCACATCATAGTTTTTATTAAATGGTGGCGTCGCGACGGATAGGTTTTCTGACAGTTGAAGTCCCTCTGTGAGGAGGCTACCAGATGGGATTTAAACCGTGCCTGATGACATAGTTTGGCCGACAAAGCGTAAGCTGCACGGACCGAAATCGGTCCACCGATCGGTGGACCGATTTCAACTACAACCTTTCAATCACAATCAGGTCAATCGGATGAAGCGAGTCACAGACACACACACAGACAGAAGTGCGTTCACAATACTTTCCCTCTGCCGGGAAAGTAAAAACTGACGAGAACTACTAGATTTATTCATATTTTTAAAAAAAATGGTTTATTCTGGTACTGACCTGATACAAGCAATGACACATACTTCGCAGCTGTGATGGAAATCTGTCTGCGGAGTTGACGATTGCCTCGAAGACCTTTTGCGTGAGGGCTATCAGGTTCCTCTGATTCTGGTCTATGTCCTCTGACATATCCAACCTGTTCAACACAGAAGATAACAATTGTAGTGTGTTAAAGCCCTATGCTGAAAAGGCACATAAATCAAAGTCAATTTAATATTTAAATTTGGAATAATTAGCCGAAAAGCCGAGTAGTTAGAGTAGTGACCGACAGAGGCGTTGTCAATAGGCCTAACAGACTGGACGGTTGCTTCATTATAACGCTTTGGAGCTGTCATCTGCAACGGGCGAACCCGACACCTCAGGCTGTAATAATGACATAGATCGAAGAGCTGTCAGTCCGTTGTTTTGCGGGTAGGCCGCAAACCGCTGCCGCCACTGCGTAGGTTATAACGGTGGTGGGGGGCCGGGCTCGGAGCGCGGGAATTTTGAAAATCTGATTTTCTGATTGACCTGATTTTCTGTCAGTCGCGTGGCTATGGGCCGTTTCGTTTGTCCAACGTAGGCTAAACCGCAGCTGCATTCGACTTTATACACACCCGGTGTTTGCAGTGGTATTAGGCGGTAAATTCGTTTATATCCTATTTATAATGTCAAACAACCGCGATAGTCTTCGATTTTATACTATTCTACATATTAGGTCAGAAATCCACGGCTAGGATATACAATTGAGGGCAAAAAAGTACAGCCAGTTATGAAAGACCTCAGCATCACTATATCCTGGGACCTCAAATGGGAAACCAACATAATCGATATAGTTAACCCCTTGAGTATGATACGACCAAATCTGGTTCTGAAACAATTATCCGTTGAGTATGATACGACCAGATCTGGTTCCGCGTTTTTTTCACTTCTTTGCGTTCTCATATTTATTCATAATTATCTAATTGTTTTACAAAATGATATTTCAAAATTCTATATTCGAAATTTCAATGCAATCATTGTGCAGTTGTTCTTTTTATGATTGGTGTAGTAGTTTCGTAGTTATAGTACTTTAAGGTCGATGTCGCCGAAAATCCTACAAAAGAGACAGATGCATCCATGAAAATACCCATTTACTCCAAGGGTTAAGAGAACAAACTGACTACTATATCTAATAAGAAAAGCTTTTTCTATTATCACCAGCGATCTTTTCCTCAATAAATAAAATACAAACGGAGCTGCCATGGAATTCACCGACCGAAGTCGGGCCCATCATATTACACTTCTGGGGGGTGAGCAGTGGATTCCGAACTAACGACCAGCTGTGGTAGGTTTAGGACAGCTGTCTTGGCACATGTGAGCGTTCACCTTACCACCCATTCAATCCCCCTTCGAAGCAATAGAATTTGAGATGCGGAAATCGTGCTTTTAGATATTTTTTTTAACCCCTCCTACTTGAGTTAACCATTCTTGGTTTGACGCTTACAAATGCTAAGACTTGAGCTAATCAATTTTGGTTAGCCAATATTTATATAATAATATATGTTTTTAATATTTATTCATTATTATCTCAATTGTTTTACGAGATAAGGTTATAATGTTTTATATGTCAAATTTCAATGCGATCATTTTACAGTTATTCTTTTTATGATCCGTATAGTGGTTTACAAGTTATAGTCGTTTTACTCGAGGTCATTGACTTGCGCCGAATTTACGCGCGAAAATGTCGCCGGCGTAAGTGACAGCTGAATTTTTACTTCGCGATTGCAAGTGCTAAGAAGGAGTTGATTATTTTCCTGGAGAGACTAAGAACTTTAAAAAGGTGAAACAAAGATTTAGCTGGCAGGCCACGAGCGCCAACTTCCACCGCGTGAAGGTGAACAGTGAAGCCGTTCTGGGTGACGGCATTTGCGAGATTATGGCATTTATTTAATTTGTATTTGTGGTCTTTTGGGATATTTGATTCCCATGGAGCAGTTAATTCTACGATAAGGGCCATCTTCCGAGATAGAGAGTAAAGAGGAGAATCTGGACGCAGGGCTGTGCATCCGAGACTTTCAGGGAATTTATACTGCTTAGAGACCGCAGTATAAAAGCTCTATATAACCGCAGCTCTATAAAACGTACATTTGCCCGATCCTCGAATAAACATAACATGTATGGATTTTGTACTTTGTAGAAGGATATAGGGCACCTGGAAAAAGTTCAGAGAAGAGCAACGAAGTTGGTGCTATCACTGAGTAATAAGAGCCAGTTCTCACTATGACGGACCATCTGTTTTGACGGAAACCATCGCCGGAGATAGCTGTTCATATTTAGAGCGATCCGTCAAAAAAATCGGTAGAACAGTCGAGGTCGGAACTCCGTTCTGACAAGTTGCGGACCCGAAACGATGCTTGCGGGGAGAGAGATGTATGTCCGCAGGGCGGTCGAGGGCGTATCGACATCAGCCCGCTCATTCACATTCCGAAGGTTCAACCGTTTAGACGGCGGCCCGCAGTGACAACCCATCTGTCCAAAAACTCGGGGAGTTAATGGACCCTTGCTGTGTTGGCCACAAAGACCCATTCTGTGTAGGGTCGGTCATACTCACGGGTCAACACCTATCCGATGGCCTCCACGCGTGAAGTGCGAGCCTGGGTAGGACTCTGGCCTTATGGTCAGTTTCCCCTAGGAATCAAACTTCTGGCGCTCCTGGACGGTCTGCGCACCGTGCGGCGTAAGCCAATCGACTGTGCACTCTGAGTAACAGTCGGGGGAGTCTGGAAGCTGTACTGTTTCCTATAGAGCGGGGGTCGTAGCGGACCTTACGGCGACTACTCTTGAAATGACCATCGGCCATCCGATCCTGGGTGAAGAGCCGGGCAAAGGACGCTGTGGTCCGCGATAGATTCGGTAAACACCGTTTCACCGCTTCGTAAGGGAGAGGACCGCGCAAGCGACCTCGAACTCGTAACCAATCGAGAGACCGGAGTAATCTGGTCACAATTGGAAGTAAGGGCGTGAGTGTCGGACCGCCAGGTAACATTCCTGGCTATCTCGCGGTTAAGGCGTTGGCCTCTTACGGGCTTGTGGCGTAGCTAGACGGTGGACTGTTTCGTCCCCAAGTCTTCTACGTTCACTTCCAGGGAGATAGAACGACTAATCGTTAAAACTTCCTGAGGTGACGGGCTCGCCCGTTGTAGTCGACAACCCAAGTTGTCCAAAAACTCGGGTCCTGTCTTTTACCCGGATCCGTCAAAATGTGAACAGCTTCATATAAACTGTTCAGCCACTGGCGCTTCCATCTGTTTAGACGGACCGTCAAATCAGACGGTCCGTCATAGTGGGAACGGGATTTTACCGTACGAAGTACGACTGAAAGAACTCCGCTTGACAACGTTCCTCAACGTAGGCAGCGAGGAGATCAAATAGAAACTTACAAAATGCTTTATGGTTTAATAGTGTGCCCAACCCGAGACATGAATCGTTAAATGCAGAAAGGGCACTTTTTGACCTTTTGGTGAAATTGACTTTTTGTTGGATTGATGATCTATGCACCTAAACACATCTTCTCAGTGAAAACGGCACGTATTCGATTGCTCTTCGTACATTTTATGGGGACTTGAATTTTTCCTTACGTGCAGAAAGGGCACATTTTGGCCATATGTGCCATTTTTACAACAAACGGCATGGCAACCCATAGAAATACATGTGTTTCATATCAATCTGCTTGATTTTAGAAATGCATGTGTTTAAATTAAAATATTGGTTTTATTATTAGTGTAATCAACATTATTAGCTACATCAACATTTTCTTTTTTTTTATTCCGAAAGGGCGCATTTTTTTTTTTTTTTTTCAATTGATTATCAATTATAATTTTGTTGTGTCTGTTTTTATTATTCAATAAGATAAATAAATGTGAATACATGATTTCTTTCAGCATTGTAGGAGTCAAGGTACCAGATATAATCAGTTTTTTGGCTCTCTTGTAAAGTTTAAAAAAGTCAAAAAGTGCCCTTTCTGCATTTAGCGATTCATGTATACCATGACAACAACAAACAACTGCGTGAACACTCAATGAAGTTGAATAAGGCAATTGCAGCATCAAACCCCAGAAAACACCTTTTGACAAATTGTGTAGTGGATGATTGTAATGCATTGCCAGAGCAAGTGATAAGTGCCGACCTATCAAGAGATTTACGAATGAACTCAACATTTTTTTATGTGCAAATAGTGCCTTAAAATGTTGGTAAATAACTTTTATGTGTATTCATATTATTCATATTCATATTCATTTTATTAGTATACTGGTATACAAGTCAGATACAGATTAGCAAACATTCATACATATTAGCAAACAAACATTTTTTTAACGTAAAGAAAAGATAAAATAAACAAAACAAAACGAAGAAAAAAACACAAGAATAATGTAAAAAGAAGAAATACAAGACAAAATGCAAAGAGATCATTAAATCCTTTAGCCACCAAAGCATTTTAGACTTCACTCGAGTAATATTCCTCCAGTGAGTAAAATGCCTTATCTGTAAGGTATCTCTTAAGGCATCTCTTAAACACGTCAAGAGATTGCGCCTGCCTAATGTGCTCGCTGAATTTGTTGTAAACCGCTGGGCCGGCGATATAGGCTAGCCTCTCCGACTTGGATAATGCATGACTTACCAAACGTAGCATGCTACGGGATCTTGTTGGATAGTGATGATGCATACCATTCACTTCAAAATCGGCTAGATTTCTGCAAACGAACAGCACTACTTCCATTATATAAATGGACGGCAGCGTCATGATGCAGATATCTCTAAACAGAGGCCTAGCTGGTGTATCAAGCGCCACACGCGCTATTGTGCAGACTGCACGCTTCTGCATGACGAGAGCCCGCATGTGTGTAATGTATGTATGTGTAAAGACTTTTATGACGTATAATACCTGGCTGGATCCACTTCGAAACTGTGTTTTGCTCCATCCTCAAGAGCGGCCTGGTCCACCAAAGGGTTGATTAATGGTTCCAGTAAATTTTGCAGATAAGACGCTCCATATATCTTGAAGCAGAACGCCATAATCTTAGATCCGAGCGAATTACCACGGAAAAGTGTCTGCATGCAGTCCGACACCTGTAAAATTAAACGCAGTTCAGCAAGTACGAGAAGCGTATGTCCAACGAGTACTTCCTTGTAACTAAAAAAAATCGGTTGTGTCACCCCAAGACTTTCCTGGCAAGTAGCTAACGACTGATTCCAACTGAATATTAATTTCATGAATAAAATCGATTAGCACCCTCGTAGAATGACACAATGTCGTTATAACTACCTGGGGTGATGGGTACAATCATTGTAATTGACAGCCCCTCAATGTTCTAATTGGAGTAACAGAATAGGATAGAGAACGAATTTACCGCATGAAATTTGTAGCACCCGACGTTTCGGTGACGTTGCAGCCGCCGTTGTCAAGGGTAGACTGAAGAGCTGTCAATCCGTTGTTTTGCGGGTAGGCCGCATACCGCTGCCGCTACTGCGTAGGTTATAACGGTGGTGGGGGACTGGGTTCGGAGCGCGCGAATTTTTGAAATCCGTCTTGCACACAACACTCACTGTATCCTGTTTTACGTCTTTGCGTTCGGCGTTCGGTGGCGGGAACATTTTAAGAAGAGCGTTCCACGTAGAAGAGAGTTTGTAACCGTCGTCTCTATTGAAGTTCGGGGCTTTTCTTATTTCAATGGCTTCCCGGATCATGAGAGGAAAGTAGAATTGTTCCTTGGATAGCACAATAGGATTTTGAAACTGCATCCAGTGGTTACTTCCGCTATCCGATATGTTCGCAGATCGCCGATTTTTCTCGCTGAACGTTTTTAAAAGCTTTGATGTGTTCTGTCAGTCGCATGGCTATGGGCCGTTTCGTTTGTCCAACGTAGGCTAGACCACAACTGGATTCGACTTTATACACACCCGGGGTTTGCAGTGGTATTACATCCTTTACAGGCCTGAAAAATCGAGCTATATTTTGGGTCGGTTTGAAGATCGTTTTTATATCGAATCTGTTTAGCATCTTACTTATTCGATCTGTCACTCCCTTGACGTATGGTAAGAATGCTCTTGATCTGCTCGGTTTCTGAGTTTCGTCTGTATTAGACCGTGTGCGTGTCTCGTGACCGTTATAACCTACGCAGTGGTGGAAGCGGTATGCGGCCTACCTGCAAAACAACGGATTGACAGCTCTTCAGTCTACCCTTGACAACGGCGGCTGCAACGTCACCGAAACGTCGGGTGGTACAAAATTAACGCGGTAAATTCGTTTTCTATAATAATAAATACAAACGGAGCTGCCATGGAATTCACCGACCGGAGTCGGGCCCATCATAATACTATTTTTTTTTACACTTCTGGGGGGTGAGCAGTGGATTCCGGACTTACGAACCGGCTGTGGTAGGTTTAGGACAGCTGTCTTGCCACATGTGAGTGTTCACCTTACCACCCATTCACTCCCCCTTCGAAGCCATAGAATTTGAGATGCGCAAATCGCAGTTTTAGATAATTTTTCTAAGAAAGAGTTGATTATTTTTCTGGAAAGACCAAGATCTTTAAAGAGGTGAAATAGAGATTTAGCTGGCAGGCCACGAGCGCCAACTTCCACCGCGTGAAGGTGAACAGTGAAGCCGTTCCGGGTTATGGCATTTGCAAGATCATGGTATTTATTTAATTTGTACTCGTGGTCTTTTGGGATATTTGATTCCCATGGAACAGTTAATTCTACAATAAGAGCCACCTTCCGAGATAGAGAGTAAAGAGTTATATCTGGACGGAGGGCTGTGCATCCGAGACTTTCAGGGAATTTATACTGCTTAGAGACCGAATCAACCTCCAGAATCCAATCTGTAGCTTTCTCGATTATTGAGAAAGGTTTTGTAGTTAAATGTTTTTTGCCTTTAGAGCCATACCGCACAAACTGTATTGGGGGTTTGGAGGATACTGTCAAACCCTTGTTGGCACGAGCCACTGAGAGACTAATTACCTCGCGAATAACAGCGAGAACTTTGTCATGGCGGTAAGTGTACCGTTATAACCGCAAAATAATAATTTCCGTGTTTGGAAGAAACACGGTAGAATCCACCAAAAACCCAAAAGAATCAAAGTAAAGGACGCCACCTCCTTTTAAAGAAAAAGAAGGAAACTTATTCAAAAAAAAAGATACCCGCAAGAAATTTTGAAAAGAAAAAAAGTTAACCTAAAAAAGAACGATCTCAGAGGGTGGGCCATTTGATCTTCATTGAATTTTGCCAACAGAAAACCCTTTTCCTCAGACACAAAAAACTACAGCACAAAAAGAAACACCAGTTTATGTAAAGTATCTGTGTTTAATCGCCCGCAGACACCCCTTCTTCAAATCCCGCTTCTCGGCGCGTCACATGTGCTCAACCAAATAAAAAAATAACCGAATTCCAGAAATGCAGCAAATTCCTTGACGTGAAGGCAAGTCCCGTCACATTTAGCGACAATTTCGTCACTTATATATAGCAGCAGTAATTTTACAAAAAAACCAGAGGTGCCTCCAAACAGATAAATCACACACACTTCACATAACAAAAATAACCTCCTCTCGGCAGATTACGGAGATTTCCTCTCCACTGCAGCCGTTCGCCAGAATCTCTTTTTCCGCCCGGATTTGACAGCTCTTGTGTTGCCCATAAAGGGTAGGGCTAGACCAGCACAACCGCGATTAATAGCCAGAATCGCATAGGGCGATAAAAATTATGACTGCACAGCTCTATCTGTCAAAATTTGTTATTTACGAAATTTCGTGAACATGGTTCTTTTAATTGTCATAATATGGAACAATTCATGAAAACAGCGAAAACCAACAGGAAACATGACCTAAACACGGGGAAAACATGGAAAAACGGGTGCAGCGAACATAATCTGCACAAAGGCGCGAAAACAAGACAACAAAATATCCGGTTTTTGTTACAGCCCCAACCCAAGAGAAAAATCGGGGGAGAAAAACCAACGATTTTGATTGAATCGTCCCGATTCACCAGCTACTACGAGCTTTACGCCACTAAAACAACAACAACTCCTAACTTAACAAACCTTCTTCACGTTAACTATAATCAATTAATCCGTTCAGTAACAATAGCAGAGGCAAACTTTTACCAACTAAAACTTACACCCATTACTCTTATCTCCAGAGTAAGAAAAGAAAATCAAGAAATTAAACAAAACACCAACATAACCAAAAAAAACTTATGGAACTCCGACAACTTCCAACAACTAAGGAAGGATCCACTCATGGCGGATACCCGACTCCTACCGAAAACAACAATAACTCTAGCGTTAGACCTCGACTAAACGTTTACTTACTAAGAGACTTTAGTAGTTGTCATTTACTACCTTTCATACCAATCCCCATTCATTCATCCCGGACATGAGACATTCTTACAACAATAATGCTAGATAGAAATGCTAGCATGACTGACAAAACAAAATGATTTCAGCTATTGATACCACTTGGTACAATGCCTTTGTAAAGACAATTTAAAGGGCTCATTTTAGTTTCACCCAAGATAGACAATTTTTGTAATAGAATGTTAACGCGAAGAACTCCGATACTACTATTCTGAACTATTCGGATTTAGCTTAAAATCTTTAATATGCCAGGAACCTATATTCTTCCCTTTAGCATTTTCTAACTCGTACACCAAAGCAGAGAGTTTTTTAATTATTTTACATTTTTCATATTTTGGGGCAAATTTGGAAATGTAATAATTCCCAGCATTACTTAGATAATAAGTCTTTTTATAGATCACATCGCCTACTTGAAATTCCGCAGGACGGTGTTTACGATCATAGTAAACTTTATTATGTGCATGTAATTTTACCAATTTCTGCCGCACTACATGAAAAATGTTAGATAATTCACTCAGATTTTGAGCGTAAGTCAACCTACTACCAAAAATAACCTCTGCTTGAGATTCCGGCGCCTGAGCATAAAAAGAACCATTCATAATCGGTTCACGACCATGGACTAGGAAAAATGGACTGAACCCTGTTGATTCCGAGACTGCCGCGTTAATGGCCATCTGAACCTCAGAAAGATAAAGATCCCAGCTGCGATGATCGTCTTTTACACACAACGATAACGCAGTGACCACACTACGATTCTGACGCTCAGTTGGATTAACTTGAGGGCAATATTTCGGATTTAAATATACTTTTGGAATTTTATATTTCGCAATCAGTTCAGTGAACTCTCTTCCGATAAACTGTTTTCCATTGTCTGAAATTAAATACTGCGGAACACCATAGCGAAGGAATACATTATGTTCCACGACATAACTTACAAGTTTACTAGTAGCACGTTTTAACGGAAAAAGTAAACAGTATTTGCTAAAACAATCTGTCACCACGAGAACATGCATATTTCTGTTCCTCGTCATCGGATAAGGACCCAACAGATCGACCGAGACCATTTGGAACGGGAAGGCACAGGACTTAGGATTTCCTAGCTGACCCAAAGGGGAAATATTTGAATGTTTGTATTTCTGACAAGTTTCACATTTAGAAACAAAGTTAACGACGTCTCCGTGTAAATTAGGCCAAAAGTAACGAAGACAAAGACGACGGTGTGTCTTAAAAATTCCAAAATGCATAGCCAAATCAGACTCATGATTTTCTCGGATAAGCTTTTCTCTAAGCTGCAACGGAACAACTAACTTCCAATCGTAACAACTGGTGAGTTGATACTTGCTTTTAGAGTACCTAAACAATTCATGGTCCTTAATCTGGAAATTTGGATATCCAGCGGGATTTTCAGACACTGCCTTAAACAAATCGTTGTACCATGAGTCGGAAACAACAGACAGAGAGGAAACGGGAAGCACCCGAGATAAAGTGTCAGGAACCACATTATCGACACCTTTCTTGTGGACGATCTCAAAATCAAAAGCAGATAGACGAATACCCCATCGAGCCAGACGGCCGGTAGGATTTTTTAAGCGCAAAAACCAACGTAAGCTGGCATGATCTGTAAAGATAGTGAATTTGGGACCGCCCTCCAAGTAACCGCGAAAATGCTCGACAGCATGAATAACACTTAGGGCTTCGCGTTCGGTCGCCGAATATCGCGTCTCAGCGGGTAAAAGTGTTCTACTCGTGAAAGCGATAGGATGATCGACGCCATCCACTTCCTGGGTTAAGACTCCGCCTAAACCGTACAACGATGCATCGCAATGAAGAGCGAACGGTTTTGAATAATCCGGACAGGCCAAAATCGGACTAGAAACTAAGGCCGATTTTAGTTTTTGAAATGCCTCTTCCGCCTCGGGCGTCCACTCATAAGGGGGAGCACCTTTGCGGGTACTTGTCAACCGAGATAAGGGAGCAGCAATACTAGAAAAAATTTTAATGAACCGACGATACCAACCGGCCATACCAAGAAAACTCTTTACCATTTTTGGAGAATTTGGAGTAGGAAAATCGAGAATACATTTTACCTTCTCGGGATCGGTATGTAGACCGTGAGAATCAACTACATACCCTAAATACTTCAATTCCTGACGGAAAAACTGACACTTCTTGAAATTTATAGAAAGGTTGGCATACAACAAGCGATCTAATACTTTGTTTAACAAAGTTATATGTTCTTCAAAAGTAGCAGATACAATAATTATGTCATCTAGGTAACAAAAAACTTTGTTTTCGAAAGAGGGATCGAACAATTTGTCAGCCAGCCTTTGCATGCACGCCGGCGAGTTTCTCAGGCCGAAGGCGCAAGATCTGAAGCAGAAGAATCCTCGACCAGGAACAGTGAAGCTACACTTCTCTCGTGAAGTAGGATCCAAAGGTATTTGCCAAAAGGCAGAGGATAAGTCGATAGAAGATAAATAATTTGCATCTCTCAAACTGTCCAAGATAGTTGTAATTCTTGGCAGGGGATACGCATCCGGTTTCGTAATAGAATTCAGCTTCCTGCTATCGAGACAGAAACGAAGAGTACCATCTGACTTTGGAACAAAAATTGTTGGATTATTCCAACCCCCGGAACTAGGTTCGACAACACCTAACTCTAACATCTTATCAACTTCTTCATTCAACAGCGCCAATCTAGCTGGAGACAAAGGATAGTAACGCTGTTTCACTGGAGGATGATCTCCAGTATCAATGACCTGGGACAACAAATTAGTACGACCGAGACCTTTGACTTCGGAAGAAATTTTTTAAAAATTATTGATCATTCTGCCCGGCTAGCTCAGTCGGTAGAGCATGAGACTCTTAATCTCAGGGTCGTGGGTTCGGGCCCCACGTTGGGCGCCAATTTTATAACCGCAAAATAATAATTTCCGTGTTTGGAAGAAACACGGTAGAATCCACCAAAAACCCAAAAGAATCAAAGTAAAGGACGCCACCTCCTTTTAAAGAAAAAGAAGGAAACTTATTCAAAAAAAAAGATACCCGCAAGAAATTTTGAAAAGAAAAAAAGTTAACCTAAAAAAGAACGATCTCAGAGGGTGGGCCATTTGATCTTCATTGAATTTTGCCAACAGAAAACCCTTTTCCTCAGACACAAAAAACTACAGCACAAAAAGAAACACCAGTTTATGTAAAGTATCTGTGTTTAATCGCCCGCAGACACCCCTTCTTCAAATCCCGCTTCTCGGCGCGTCACATGTGCTCAACCAAATAAAAAAATAACCGAATTCCAGAAATGCAGCAAATTCCTTGACGTGAAGGCAAGTCCCGTCACATTTAGCGACAATTTCGTCACTTATATATAGCAGCAGTAATTTTACAAAAAAACCAGAGGTGCCTCCAAACAGATAAATCACACACACTTCACATAACAAAAATAACCTCCTCTCGGCAGATTACGGAGATTTCCTCTCCACTGCAGCCGTTCGCCAGAATCTCTTTTTCCGCCCGGATTTGACAGCTCTTGTGTTGCCCATAAAGGGTAGGGCTAGACCAGCACAACCGCGATTAATAGCCAGAATCGCATAGGGCGATAAAAATTATGACTGCACAGCTCTATCTGTCAAAATTTGTTATTTACGAAATTTCGTGAACATGGTTCTTTTAATTGTCATAATATGGAACAATTCATGAAAACAGCGAAAACCAACAGGAAACATGACCTAAACACGGGGAAAACATGGAAAAACGGGTGCAGCGAACATAATCTGCACAAAGGCGCGAAAACAAGACAACAAAATATCCGGTTTTTGTTACACCGTCCTTGATCTAAGGCCACCTTGCAGCCAGCTAGAATGTGTCTAGCTGTGCAAGGGGTATTTCTACAGAGGGGACAAGAACTATCCTCGGCAAAGCTCCAACGAGCGAGGTTACTGGGGTCTGGAAGTGTATGCTGAAAGGCATTCAAATAAAATTTCAGCATCTCTGGCGTCCAGTCATAGCATTACCTTCCAGTGCATTGCAATGTCAAACAACCATGATAGTCTTCGATTTTATATTGAGTAATAGAAGTCGCATAGGAACTCTGTCGAAAGCTTTTTCAAAGTCCAGTTAAATAATTTTATAATATAGCAGCTTACCTCAACTTCTCGATAGAACATGTTCCATAGAAGAGGAGATAGTAGATGTTTGGCATCGAAGAGTGTAACAAACACTCTAGCTAACTCGTCCATTTGTGATGTAGTGACAACGTTGGCTAGTGCCATAGCGATAGGCAGTTCTCCTTTGTCCGATATCATTGTTACCAACTGTACCAGCTGTTCAAACCTACAAACAAAACAAAAAAAAATATGAAGCCATAATCCACACAGAACGACAAGACCACCTGCCCTTTATTTGTCAAAAGACAATTATACTAAATAGCACCTAAAATATTCGATGACCTTAAAAAATTATAAAGTATCTTTTTATTTAACAAAAAGAAACAATGTCACTCCACGACTTTCCTAGCAAGTAGCCAAAGACTGATTTAGACATTAGACATTCGTTAATTAATTTAAATAATCAGAAGAATGATGAGGAACATGTCAGCAAAAGCGTTGGGTGGGGTTTCTCACGTCTAAAGGCCTTATACAGAATTCGGGAGTACTACCTCAGCGTCAGAATTAGAATACTACTTGTAAATGCCCTTATATTGTCTATAATTGACTATGGCGACTGTGTGTACAGCCCCTGTCTGTATAGGAAGACTGAGCGGAGACTTCAGAGACTGCAAAATGCCTGCGCAAGATTTTGCTTTTGTCACCATTGCGAAAGCTTCCATGTTGAATATGAGTAAAAGAAGGCAGCTCCATCTTGCGACCCTTGTACTCAAGGTAGTACCCAATAAACAGCCGCGATATCTTTACTCGATTATGACGTGGTCCCGTAACCGGCATGTCCATTCAACACGGGCACGTGAACAACTTGCTATAATACCCAAGCACAAAACTACACATTTCCAGTGCAGCTTTTCCTATTATTCTGCGGTTGTATGGAATCGGTTGGGAATGGCTTTGCGATCGAAATCAATTGCAGTATTTAAGGACCACTTTAAAAGTTTATTATTAAAGGAAGATATTTAGATGTCATAATTTGATTTTATTTTAAAATAATTATTTGTTAATTTGATTATTACTATTGTCTTCGTTTACTTATAAATTTGTAACATGATTATTTCATGTTAAATATTTTGATTTTAATTATTTTGATTTTTTATATGTAGATTTTTAAAATTATATAATCAGGTAATTTTCTTTTAATATTATTTGATGTTAAATATTTTGATTTTGATTATTTCGATTTGAGTATTTATTTGATTATGATTATTTGGATTTTTTATTTTAAGATTTATTTGATTTGGCTATTTTATTTCAAATCATATATGTACCAATAATTAATAGGTGTGTCCTGAAAACCAGGATAAGAGATATCCTGAGGATATTTGCAGCGTTTGAATTTGCAGCGTTTGTAGCTTTATTTCATAGTCTTTGTCTATTTACAGTTTTAATTTTTAATCTGTGTGTTCTTGTTTTTTTGTATATGTTTTTTATAACAGCTGCAAATAAATATTTTTCAATTTTCAATACATTTTGCATTCAAATTGTTTTGTTTGTGGAATTCTTACCTATCGGCTAAGACTGTTTCAGCTAGAGTATCAAATTCGGTTCCTTGCTGAAGGATTTTAGTGAGAACCTCCATGAATGCCGCTCTGGTCTGAAGATCTCTGTGGTAGCCCAAGTCTGAAATAATAAAGTAGGTAATTTTATATACTGTTTTGCAAATTGCCAGAATAAATAAAATACAGACGGTTCTGCCATGAAATTCACTGACCGGAATCAATATTTCCCATCATAATACTCTTATCACACAAATGGACTCCATACTAACGACCGGCAGTGGTAGGTTTAGAAAAGATGTCTTGCCACATGTGAGCGTTCACCTTACAACCCATTCACTCCCCCTTCGAATTCGAGATGCAGAAATTGTAGTTTTCAATATTTTTTCTACAAAGGAGTTGATTATTTTCCTGGAGAGATCACAACCTTGAAAGAGGTGAAATGAACAATTTTTGAGGCCTGTAAAGGATGTAATACCACTGCAAACCCCGGGTGTGTATAAAGTCGAATGCAGTTGCGTTTTAGCCTACGTTGGACAAACGAAACGGCCCATAGCCACGCGACTGACAGAACACATCAAAGCTGGTTAAAAACGTTCAGCGAAAAAAATCGGCGATCTGCAAAGATATATTGGATAGCGGAAGTAACCACTGGATGCAGTTTCAAAATCCCATTGTGCTATTTAAGGATCAATTCTAATTTCCTCGCATGATCCGGGAAGCCATTGAAATAAGAAGAACCCCGAACTTCAATAGAGACGACGGTTATAAACTCTCTTCTAAGGGGAATCCTCTTCTGAAAATGTTTCCGCCGCCGAACGTCGAACGCAAGGACGTAAGACAGGATACAGTGAGTGTTGTGTGCAAGATGGATTTTCGAAATTCGCGCGCTACGAGCCCGGACCCCACGCCACCGTTATAACCTTTGCAGTGGCGGCAGCGGTATGCGGCCTACCCGCAAAACAAAGGATTGACAGCTCTTTCAGTCTACCCTAGACAACGGTGGCTGCAACGTCACCGAAACGTCGGGTGATACAAATTTCACGCGGTAAATTCGTTTATATCCTATTTATAAGCTGATACGAAAATTTAGCTGGCAGGCCACAAGCGCTAACCCACCGGATGAAGGTGAACCGTGAAGCTGTTCTGGGTTAACGAGATCATGGTATTTTTTTCATTTGTACTTTCTATTCGATTCCATAGAACAGTTAATTTTATAATAAGGGCTATCTTCTGAGATCGGGATTAATGAGTTATATCTGGATTGAGGGCTGTGCATTTGAGAATTTCAGGAAATTTAATTGATACTGCTTAGAGACTGATCTACTTCCAGAATGAAATCTGAAGCTATCTCGATTATTGAGAAAGGTTTGTAGTGAAATGTTTTTTGCCTTTAGAGTCGTCCCGCACAAACTGTATTGGGGGTTTAGATGGTACTGTTAAACCCTTTATGGCACGAGCCACTGAGAGGCTTATTACCTTAGAATAACAGCAAGGATTTTGTTGTGGCAATATGTGTATCGTCCTTGATCTAAGGCCACCGTGCAGCTAGATAGAATATGTCTAGCTGTGCAAGGGGTATTGCTACAAATGGAACATGAAATACCCTGACAATAGCTCCAACGAGCAAGGTTACTAGGTGTGGAAGAGTATGCTGAAAAGCATTTAAATGAAATTTCAGCACCTCTGGCAACGTCGTACAACATTACCTTCCAGGTAAAATTGAGGGTAGAATTAATAAATCGTAAATACCATGTTTATAAGTATTTTTTCACATATTACAACGGGTCGCTCCATTTTTATACTTTCTCAAGGAACGCCAAAATAAAGTACACCGCGAACACTCCAGGCAATCAGACTCATTGACGCGCTGATGCCTCAAAAACTGTATATGTTAACCCTTCAAGCCCCGCGACTTCGATATCAAAGTCAACTGATCGCGTTCAGGAAAAGTGATTTGATTGGGTTTTTCGTGTCATTCCGTATGCAGTTGTATTTTATTTTTATCGTCCAGATATAACTCTTTACTCTCTATCTCGGAAGGTGGCCCTTATTGTAGAATTAACTGTTCCATGGGAATCAAATATCCCAAAAGACCACGAGTACAAATTAAATAAATACCATGATCTTGCAAATGCCGTAACCCGGAACGGCTTCACTGTTCACCTTCACGCGGTGGAAGTTGGCGCTCGTGGCCTGCCAGCTAAATCTCTATTTCACCTCTTTAAAGATCTTGGCCTTTCCAGAAAAATAATCAACTCTTTCTTAGAAAAATTATCTAAAACTGCGATTTGCGCATCTCAAATTCTATGGCTTCGAAGGGAGAGTGAATGGGTGGTAAGGTTCACGCTCACATGTGGCAAGACAGCTGTCCTAAACCTACCCAAGCCGGTTCGTAAGTCCGGAATCCACTGCTCACCCCCCAGAAGTGTAAAAAAATAGTATTATGATGGGCCCGACTCCGGTCGGTGAATTCCATGGAAGCTCCGTTTGTATTTATTATTTATGCACGATGATACAAATATCATCGTGCATTTAAATAAAATACAACTGAATAAGGAATGACACAAAAAACCCAATCAAATCACTTTTTCTGGACGCGTTCAATTGATTTCGATATCGAAGTCGCGGGGCTTGAAGGGTTAAATATCTTACCAATGCTATGCATGAGCCCGGAATCGATGTTTGCGCTGAGCAGATTTGACATGGCTTGTATAGTAGCATTTCTGAGGGTGTTCAACTTCTGCGGGCGCTGTCTTGGAAGACCCGACGGGTTCTCCTCAATGCCATTAGCTTCTCCGTCGTGGCAGTCGTTCAGGAGATTCATGAAAAGCGTGAAATACCTTGAAAAAATATAAAGTTGTTAACAAGCTGAACGAGCAGCTAAAGCTAATTCTTAAAATTATAATTCCTCTTTTGATAAAAATAAATACTTTATATGATACAATCACTAAAAGAGCCAACTCTACTCTCTATCTTAAAGGCTTTAACATCTGGCAATAGAGGTGTCTATAAAGATCTACTAGGCATATGTGAGACCTATTTTTGAGTATGACTATCAGCTCTGGAAACAATACTTATGTAAAGATGTAGATGTTCTGAAAAAGGTGCAGCGAAGGGCAACCAAAATGCCAGTGGACCTGAAGAATAGGAAATTATGGAGATTGCTTACAATTACTTGGACTGACTGACTACTTTCAAAAGAAAGCAAAGAGGGGACCTCATTAAGACATAAAATTCTCACAAATTATTATGTTTCACGTGGGTTAAAGAATATTTACAAATTCAATGTTTAAATTTAAATTTTAAATTCAAAAAAAATTTAAATTCTAAGTGTCAACATATTTTAAAATTTTCTCACCTCTAAATTATAATTAAATAATAAATTTATAAGAATATAGTACAATTCTACAGTCTGGATTCACTCGCGGTTAACACGGGACGCGTTCCGAAGGATCCTGGTGGATTTGATTGACCAGCCGACCTGTCGAAGACTATATGCAAAGACTCTCAGAAAGAGGTTACCGCAAGGTATAACGAACGATCAATTGTGCGCTGGCAGCTTAGAAGGAGGACGAGACTCTTGTGGAGGCGATAGTGGTGGACCTCTGCAAGTGACGATAGCTGACAACCAATGCCTCTTCAACATAATCGCCGTTACCAGTATTGGAAAGAGCCCTTGCGGAAGTGCCAAGGGACCTGGCATATACACTGCCGTGAAGAGTCATGTGAAATAAATGGCCTTTTATGAGTATGTCTACCGCCGGAAAATTGTCCAAAAACTGGCGGGGATTTGCCAAAAGGGAAACTATCACAATTTTGTATAATGTCGGAACAAGAGACTGTATGCTGTATTCAACACAGCCCCATGAGCAACAACACGAGATCATCAGAAAACCAGGATAAATCCAATAATGCATCTTCTACATCACCGCCTACTACAACAACTACCAATAAGTCACCGGTCATCTCTACAATAGCTCCAGAAAAACCTTAAACATCGCCACAAGCCATAACTACCAATTTCATAAATGACAGTGTGGAAAAACGAACTAAATCCGAAAAAAATAGCTCTGCAATATTGATTACAAATTTAACAATGACAGCCATTGCTGTGTTGGCGATTAATTAATTTATTTTATTTTATCTGCATCCAAACTTTTCTCTGGTCGTAACGGTCTCCGTTCCATCGGGTTCAGAAGAGGGAGGAAGAGAGAGTGCACCCGTGGTCGCGCGCCCACCTGTGCACTATAATATAGCCTGCGCACTTGACTGCTTCTGAACAATGGACTCTGAGAAGACTAAAGAAGTCACTAGAATCTACAATGCAGTCGCTATGGCCGAACACGCGGCTAGAAGGATATATGTATGTACAAATTCAATGTCAATACAAATCGAGTTGGAGTTAGAGAGTTTGGAGTTAGAGCAAAAACTCAATCGAGCAAAATTTAAATCTAGTCCTCTTAACCCTTCCTATTTGAGTTAACCATTTTTGGTTAGACGCTTACAAATGCTAAGATTTGAGCTAATCAATTTTGGTTTGGGCGCACCGCGCTGCGTAAAATGCGATTTATTACTCGAATTGCGATGTAATGAATTAAAATTCATTACATTCAAACCTACCAAGTTTGAAAATTGCAATACGGCGATAACTATAGTCAATAATAGGCGTTGGCCTTTCCAGAAAAATAATCAACTCTTTCTTAGAAAAATTATCTAAAACTGCGATTTGCGCATCTCAAATTCTATGGCTTCGAAGGGGGAGTGAATGGGTGGCAAGGTGAACGCTCACATGTGGCAAGACAGCTGTCCTAAACCTACCACAGCCGGTTCGTAAGTCCGGAATCCACTGCTCACCCCCCAGAAGTGTAAAAAAAATAGTATTATGATGGGCCCGACTCCGGTCGGTGAATTCCATGGCAGCTCCGTTTGTATTTATTTATTTAATTTTGAAACAATACCAGTAGCGACACAAGTGTAAAAAAGTGGAACAATTAGGTATAAAAAATATCCATAAAATATCAGATTAAACTCAAGAAGTTCTATTAGGAAATGACAGATAGCACTGATTCATTTATAAAAAATAAACAAATAAAATCTAAATTTAATTTCAGAAATATAAGTAAAATCAAAATGATTTTTGACAATAAGATCGGGTTTGAAATGTCATATTTAAATAGAGGAATATAAAAGAATAGATATTACGATAAAAAGTATTAAAGCCGCACTAGACACGCGCAAAAAGCATGTCCATATATGGTCATGGAAAATTCCCAGAAATTTGACGCCAAAAGCTCAGACGACAATGCCGAAGGGAAGTTCAAAAAGACAGAAGAATGAGAGAAAGCGCGGGAAAGGATAAAATTTAAGTTTAAAGACATAAGAAAGTGATGATGTTTTCAGACCAAGAAATAAGAAAATGAGATAGTTTTAAACGCCAAGATTCGATCGGCGCTCATTAAATAAAAAATAGATCGACTCCATAAGCGTTAAACAATAAAAAATATTTTCTGAAGGGACCACTACTCGAAACTTGTAAGCTCGAATAGTTTAGTTAATTTGCGTGTAAAACCTGAAATTCAATTTAAAAAATACTGAAAGACGCATAAAACATGTACAGGTAGAAGAATATTGATTTTGAAAAGCAGTTTCGCCATCAAGAGTGAGCAACGAAGGAGATTTCGGCATGCAGATGTAAGATTTTCGTAAGTAAAAAAATAAGTGGTTGGCTGTAAGATATTTAGCTTACAAAGAGCATTTAGGATATGCACTGATTTAAGGTTGCGACACGTCATTTAAACCAGAAAAGGCACGGGAATCTGAAAAATCTAATAGTTTTTGAAAATATTCAAAACTATAGAATACTTAGAAATATTTTGAAAACATAGAAAAATAAAATTATTTGAAAATCATTTTTAAATCAAATAGTCTTTGAAAATATTCAAAACTATAGAATACTTAGTAATATTTTGAAATTATAGAAAAATAAAATTATTTAAAAATCATTTTAAAATCAAATAGTCTTTGAAAATATTCAAAAATATAGAATACTTAGTAATATTTTGAAACCATAGAAAAATTAAATAATTTCAAAATCACTTTAAAATCACAGTCTTGGAAAATATTCAGTATTATAGATATTCAATAGCACAGGAGTTTAAAAAAATATTTCAATCTTTAGATTTTTTATTTTTTTTCTTTTATTTTAATTTCATCTCATACCTTAATCACCTTGAGCATCACAATAATTTACAGCAATCAGTAGAAAATTTGCGTCACAAAACACAGCGGTTTAGCTAATATAAAATTAAATTATCTAAAATTAAATTAAATCATCTCATAGAAATTTCAATTTACTTAAGAATAAAAATCACTTAGAAGAAGAAGTTTTTTTTTTTTTTTTTTTAATTTTTTTTCCTTACAGCGATCCTTTCCGCATATTTAAAGTAACAGATATCGAATACATGAAACGGTCCAACTCTAAACGACGACTCTCTGCCGATAAATATTTTAAAAACATCAGTATTGCGAAGCCGCGCCGGCGCATCGGTCGGCGCCGTCGCCGAGTGGCCGCGGCGCTTTTGTGCATCGTCCGTGTTCTGTGATTTTGTGATTTTTGTGAATTTTTGTGCCATTTCCTGCCAAACCGTAAGTAATTTGCATTCTAGGAAGGTTTCCGAAAGAGAATTTCTAATTTGGGACAGCTCATCTGCTTTTTTTCACGATTTATCGCGTAAAATAGTTTGACGTTAGCGTTGCAAAAAATGTTTGTTTGTTTTTCGCGAATTATGACGAAAAATCGCGAATTATGACGTAAATATTCGTTTAATTCGCTTATGAAACAGCTATTTTTTGATTTACATCGTATATAATCACAAAATTGGCTATATTTTGCTCAATTCAACTTGATTTCTAATTTGACATCGGACATTCGGACTCCTCGTTACCACATTTTGATTGGGTTTTTTTATTGTTTTTCTATGAAATGTGACTCTCTGGAGTATAATATTTAGTTACTAGACATATAATAATCATATAATAAGACATATTATTTGAAAATCCTTAACCATTTTTGTATTATCAAAGTTTCCGTCAAAGTTACAAGTTTACAATGCTAACCCAACTTTGTAATATTTATTCATTATTATCTTAATTGTTTTACGAGATAATCTTACAATGTTTTATATTTCAAATTTCAATGCGATCATTTTACAGTTATTCTTTTTATGATCCGTACAGTGGTTTACAAGTTATAGTCGTTTTACTCAAGTTCATTTACTTGCACCGAATTTACAAGCGAAAATGTCGCCGGCGTAAGTGACAGCTGAATTTTTACTTCGCGATTGGAGGGGTTAACCCCTTCAATGTCTAACGACCCGCTCGGGATGCACGCCTAACTACGGCAAAATGTCTAACGTCCCGCGCGGGACGCAGCGTTCACCGTTGCGCGAATTCCATTTAAAAATCGGAATGCCCTTCTGTCGTATTCGTATTACGTATTTGTTTTTTTGGTAACTCGTGTAATCAAAATTTAGGGGTATAGCGTCTAAATATTACCAATAAAAGTAGCATGGACTTACTTCAGGAACAGTTGACTTTTAGCCTCCATCAGGTCACCTCTATCAGACTCTTCTGGCTGTAGTGGTAGGCCCTTTAGCAATGCAGCGACCGCTTCCATGCACGCCTGGTCCAATTCTCTGAAAGTTAATCAAATATATTGATAACAGAAAATGTTGGCTGCAACATTAGAATGCTATCTCCATAAGCTTTTGAAAAATCAGATTTCCACGGTCTCATACTCCACGGCACATACCTGGTGATAGCTGTGACATCTCCGCAAGAAGGTGGTGCAATCTGATGGCTCGTACCCAAAACCCAGTCAGTGAGGTACTCCACAAGCTTATTACGAAATTTCATCTCCTATAAAAAAGTAAATATTAAGTTATGCGGGACCGAATTGTGCATATTCAAGACATCTATATAAAGGTTGTCCAGTGGGAATACTTTAACTTATGAATGACTTGTGAATAGCCCATTAATTTGACTTCCGCAAGGGCTTATCTAGCCAGGATGCCATACAATGTTTAACTGAAGATTGAAGGAAAGTTACAAAAGGTGAGTCTCCTGCAAGAAAATGAGCGGCGTGGACGCTCCTCTTAAGTAGCACATTGGCTATATAACGGTCACGGCAACATTATCGCTACAGCTTTTAGTCACAAGAACTGGTCATATAGCGGTCATATAAACGTTTATATAACATTTATACCACCGGATTAGGCGCATTTTCTACAGCTTTTAATGAATAGTGGCTGAATAGCGGTCATAACGGCTACCTTTGGTGGTATAAGAAAGCTGAATAAGCGATTACAAAGCCCTTATAGCGCTTGCTATGGCACCCTTATATAGCCAGCGGCTATAAAAGTGTCCCCAATTGATACTTTATTACAACTTCTAGTTGGGTAATGCCTTGAAATGATATAGATTGGTAACAAAAGAAAGCTGCATGATCATTTGCCGTCGCAAACATAGAATTCCTAATGGCTACTAATATATTGAATTTTATTGACTTTAAAATTATTGTATTGTAGTTTAATACACCAAATTCTCTTGCGGATGTCATTTCATCGACAATATTAAGTAACTATGACTCCTCCGATGAATGAACAAGCTCGACAAAAAAAAGGAATGGGCGCACTTAGTTACTTTCAAAAATACGACACCTCGTTTATTTTGTGGGTAACTGTTCGAAGACTTTTTCACAGTGGTGTATATGAATATATGAATGTATATGTAATATGAATATATATGAATATATGAATAAGCCAAATTGTTTTAAATGTCACCTTTACATATCTGAGAGTTAATCTGAACGCCTTTACATAACTTTTAATCAGATTAAAGCTAGGCAGGCAGCATAATCGGACAAGCGATTCGACTGTAGTCAACACGGGAACTAATAGGCCCTGTGGCAGTTTGGCCACTAAAACCCAGTTGTATAGGGTCGGTCAAACGCACGGGTTAACACCCATCCGGCGGCATCACACAGAAGTGCGAGCCAGGGTAGGACGCTAAGCCTGCGGGCCAGTCTCCTCTGTGAGTCAACCTTCGGGCGCTCCTGGACGGTATCGTCGTACCTTGCGGCGTCAGGCAATCGATTGTGCATTCCGACTAACAGCCGGGGGAGTAGAGTGGGGGTAGTTGTTAACCTTATGGCAACTGCTCTTGAAACGACCATTCGGCCACCTGGTCCCAGGTGAATAAGCTGGGCAAAGGATGCCGTGGTCGCTTGCGCAAACCTGTTCCTTATATAGCGGTGATACGGTGTCTACCGAATCTATCGAAGACCACGGCATCCTTTACCCGTCTCTTCACCAGGTATCGGATGGCCGAATAGTCATTTCAAGAGCAGTTACCGTAAGGTTAACAACTACCCCTGCTCTATAGGGGACATATTGAGATGTCAACCACAACGGGCGAACCCGTCACCACAGGAAGTTTTAACGATTCATCGTTCTATCGACCGTGCAGTGAGCGTAGAAGACTTTGGACATTACAAATCCGACGTCTAGCTACGCCACAACCCGCAAGATACCAACGCCTTTACCGCGAGATAGCCAGTAATGTTACCTGGCGGGCCGACACTCGCGCCCTTGCTTCCAATTGTGACCAGATTTCTCCGGTCCCTCGATTGGTTCCGAGTTCGAGGTCGCTTGCGCGGTCCTCTCCCTTACGAAGTGGTGAAACGGTGTACACTGAATCTGTCGCGGACCAAGGCGTCCTTTGCCCGACTCTGAACCGGGATCGGATGGCCAATGGTCATTTCAAGAGCAGTCGCCGTAAGGTAGGCAACCACCCCCGCTCTATAGGAAACAATACAGTTCCCAGACTCCCCCGACTGTTAGTCGGAGAGCACAATCGATTGGCTTGCGCCGCTCGGTGCGCAGACCGTCCAGGAGCGCCAGAGGTTTGATTCCCAGAGGAGACTGGTTGACCCAGTGTCCTACCCAGGTTCGCACCCCATGCGTGGAGGCCATCGGATGGGTGTTGACCCGTGAGTGTGACCGACCCTGAACACATGGGTCATCGTGGCCAACCCGTCATGGGCCCGTTAGCTCCCAAGGGGACAGTACTGTTTCCACTCTCCCGGCTGTCGGTCAGATGCACAATCGATTAGCTGACGCCGCACGGTGCGCAAACCGTCCAGGGGCGCCCAAAGGTTGACTTCTAGGGGAAACCGGCCCGCAGGCCAGAGTCCTACCCGGACTCGCACTTCTACGTGGAGGCCGCCGGATGGGTGTTGACCCAAGAGTTTGACCGGCCCTGAACACATGGGTCTTCGTGGCCAAACTGCAACAGGGCCCATTAGCTCCCAGGTTGAAAAAACAATCAATATTATTATATTTTCCTGGGGTGAAGGGTTCACCTGTTGTAGGTGACCACCCACAAGTGTAGTCAACATGCTACCCAGTGGCGGCCATATTGGATCAGTTTGCATATTTATTGGACTTTATATGTATATCTAAAAGTAGAAAATTAAATCCTTACCTGTCTGAAGGCCAGGTCGTCCCGTCTTCTCATCATAGCCTCCACCACCTGGCAGAGCTTCGTTTTGATATGAACAGATAGCACCGTTATGTCCAGATGTCGGACATACCTGTGATTGAGAGAGATTATTGAAAAATCTGAAATATGCAGAACGACTCCGCAGATTGCAACTGCCCACACTCAAGGATCGTCAGATCAGAGGTGACCTCATTGAGACATATAAGATCCTCAACGGATGCTACAATTGCCCCGAATTGCCTTCTATCTTCAAGCGAAACTAAGGCATCATATGCAAGGACACAACTTTAAGCTGGACAAATCAGGATTCCACATGAATTTATTTATTTATTTAAGAATTAATTGCTATAAAACATTGATTAGCTTACAAAAATAAAAGGAACCGAATGGCAAAACCTTAACCTTTTGCTTATTTGTTTCTGTCACCCAACTGGGACTAGCCCGTTCTAGGGTGGACAGGACTCCAATATTACAATTAAGTTTGCTTGATTGCTTGGTTGCTTACAAATGTACAAGTTTTAGTAAAAAGCTAATGACACTAAAATTGCCCTAAAATGTGGTCTTCAGAATAAAATAAAAAATTAATAATATTCTCTCAATTCAAATATATTTCTCTTTGTAGAGGCTGACAGTTACAAGACTACGCTATCGCATTCGTGTATTACAATAGTTTTATTAGTAGTGGGTTGACCTCTGGTTGTTATACTAAATGGCATGTATTTGGTTTTGCCTACATTAAGCGTCAACATAAAGTTTCCTAGCCAATTTTTAACAATTTCCATGCCCTCGTTTGCTTTCTCAAATGTGTAATACCAGTTTGAACCCTTGAATAGTATAACAGTGTCATCGGCATATGTGATGATTTTACCTACTGGTAACTGACATAGGTCAATTTTTTGGTCAATAGTATCGAAATTTCTTACCATGTCCTTAACTTTTCCACTTTTGTGGTCCTTAAACTGCATCGTTAAAAATTCCACCGTATTTTCCAGATCGTCATTTCTTTTTTCCAACTCTTTTATCTTAGCTTCCTGGACTGAAAATCGTTCCTCGAGTGCCTCAAGAATTGACTTTTTAAATGCTTTATTGTAGATCTAATAAAGCCTCCAAATTTTCAGAGTTGATTGAGAAACTTGTTCTATTTTTGAGAGTTGTTTCAGGGGTAGGGATATTTGTGGCGGTCGCTAAGTGGTTGGTTGGCGTTAGGGAACGTGATCTTTCAGGGGAGAGTTTAGCTAGGGTCCGAAGAATCCCAGGAAACATTTCCTAACCAACCAGATTGTGGACCAGTGGAACAGTATACCTGCTGAAGTGGTTTAAGCGAGTAGTGTCAACATATTAAAAAATAGATTAAACCCACATCTTAAACAGAAATTGTAATTGTACTTAGTTGTATATTCAGACATATCAGCAATTATGCGGCCTGTTTGTACAAGGAAATATAATAAATAATAATTTAATTATTAGCGTTTTCTTGTTTTCGAGAGAGATAAAGTTGAAGGGAAATTTTTCAAGTGAAAGTAGGTGACTACGAGTATACATCCGAATATTTCACTGTATCCAGTGGAGTGCCCCAAGTCAGTGCTGAATCCAGTTTGGTTCACCTTGTATCTTGAGGACCTTCAAGGCGTAATCACATCGCAGAGCAGCTACTTTGCTGATGACACAAAATTTTCCGCCAATCCTATTCTAAGCAACGGAGAGGTTCAACAGCATTTTGACAGGATCAAAGCGTGGACGGAAGATCAGTTGCTTACCTTAAACTCTGAGAAATGTGTAGTGCTTCATATTGGGAAAAGCAACCCCAACACACAATATTCTCTAGCGAACGCCCAATTAGAGGCAGTTACGCAACAAAAGGATCTGGGAATAATATATTTTTTTAAATATTTTATTTTGTTGTTTGGGGCTTTTCTAAGGTCTTAATGAGCCTTGTAACACTGCGACCATTGTTGACCTATTGTGTTCGCCACCTGCTATCGTTCTGCGCTAAGCCTCGTGTCATTTAAGAACCGTAACAGGCTTTTAGCGCCAGATTATTTTACCTCCTCGAGTTGGAGGTAATGACCACCCAAGTGGATGTATCTTTTACGCATCAGCGGGACACAATCGCACATGAGGTGCAGGGGAGTTTCCTCTACCCCGCAGTACGCGTAGACTATTCCTATTTATCGATAAGGCCTCACGGACAGTCTTACTGTCGTAAGCCTTAATTAGCGCTTTTGAATGATTCAAACCTGGCGTGTTGTTCCAGTGGTTGACGGATTGTTCTAAATATATTATTTTGAGCATTAGGTTTGCAAGGCTTTTTGGTACGCCCCAGCAAGAGATTCATGACCTTATAACGTTCCCTTTGATCCCGTCTTAGTGAGTTCATCGGCTTTTTCATTTCTCTCGATTCCTGCATGACCGAAAACCCATCTTTGAATTACCCTGTTCTTTTTGGTTAGGAAATTCAGTAGTGATACGCAGTTGTGCACCAGCTTTGAACAATGGTATTCGAGGCTGCCTTGTTATCCGAGTGGATATAGATATGGTGGTTGGCATAGTTCTTATGGAGGTTGAAATAATAATTAGCGATGATCTCAAATGGGGAAAATACATAGTTACAATAGGGGTCTATCATTTGGTCGTCTCAGTGTATAGTCTACAAAAATAGAGTTGCGAGACTCCAGAGGTACTTCCTAAGGCATCGTGATTTTAAATCGTTTCAGACCTCCGGAGAAACTTAATCGCTATAAAATGGACTCACTCAAGGCACAGTATACCAAACAGTAGGCTTACTCTCGAGCTACAGGGCATTGCAGGAAGAGGGTGCGAGGAATGTGGGCAGAGGGGTACGTCTCAATGAATGCCTTTGGTTAGCGTTACGTGCAGGTAAAGGCTGGCGAATTTTACGGACCATATCGGCGAATCTGGCAGCCATATCCGAGACCTTACGACTCAATTCAATTTCGTTCTAAGAGAAGCTACTGTCTGGTATACTGTTCTCAACGACAGGCACAACAACGACGAACAATATTACAAATATTGTCCTTATTCTGTTGAAAGAATCTGTTACCGAATCCCAAATAATAAGACAAGGGTTCTTAGACATCACTTATTTCAGTGATGATCTCGAGTTGGAAAAACACATAGTTGCAATCGGCGAATGTGAGACCTATTCTTGGGTATGGCTATCAGCTCTCAAACCCCTACTTATGCAAAGATGTAGATGTCCTGGGAAAGGTGCAGCGAAGGGCAACCAAAAGCCAGTGAGCCTGAAGAATAGGAATTATGAAGATCGCTTGGAATTACTTGGACTAAGTACTGTCAAACAAAGAAGACGAAGACGATCGAAAATCGATCAAAGATGAGGCGATGAGGGTAATGATAATAGTAATGAATGGTGACGATAACAAACGGATGAACGGCAATGATACAAGGTGCAAGCAGCGATGATAACAAGCGTGAATCAAACGTGAATGACAATGTTAAAGATAACAACGACAAACAGTAATATCCCCATGGCGATGATAACAATAGCAAATGACCATAATAGGCTAAAAATTAAAAAAAGAAAAAACAAATCTAACCTCACGATAGCCAACATCATTCCTTCAATCGATGTCGCGCTGAGATGCTCCGACGGTTGATTATTCTTATTGTTGTCCAGAATGTTTTTCATTATAAATATTGTATGCTCCACGAATTGCGTGTTTAAATCCGTTAACATTACCTAAAGATAAACATATTTATTTATTTTTAATTTTATTTATTAAAGGTAAAGCACAAAATATAATTTCCTGCAGTATTACAAAAAAAAACGTGTTTGGACCAGTAGCGAAAAATAGAGCACACTGCAGCATCTTGGTCACTACGTCAACACCGCCTAACTAGGCCTAGGCCTTAGAACCATCAAGAAGAACCCCGAACTTTAACAGAGACAACGGTTACAAACTCTCTTCTACGTGGAACCCTCTTCTTAAAATGTTCCCGCCGCCGAACGCCGAACGCAAAGACGTAAAACAGGATACAGTGAGTGTTGTGTGCAGGACGGATTTTCAAAATTCCCGCGCTCCGAGCCCGGCCCCCCACCTATGCAGTGGCGGAAGCGGTACGCGGCCTACCCGCAAAACAACGGATTGACAGCTCTTCAGTCTACCCTGGACAACGGCGGCTGCAACGTCACCGAAACGTCGGGTGCTACAAATTTCACGCGGTAAATTCGTTTTCTATCCTATTTATAATATTTCCATATTAATTGTAAATTATCTTATACCTATAAAACAGATTTCTTTAGATTCCCGAGACACCGAACCATTAACCCCTCTAAACTTCTTGCTAGGATACACTTATGGTGACCAGCCAGCAGGTCAATTCAGTCCCCAGGACCTGTGCTGTAAAAAGCAATGGCGTCATAGCCAATATCTAGCGGACGCCTTTTGGAAGCGTTGGCTACGGGAGATATCACCAACTTTGGTATCACGACCGAAATGGAAAGAAACTACGCAGCCTCTAAAAGGTGACCTGGTATTGATAAACGACCCGTCCATAAGTCGCGGACACTGGCCAATGGGTATAGTCGAAAAGGTGTATCCCGATAAAAAAGGAAATGTGCGCGTGTTAGACGTGAGAGCAAATAATCGATTGTATCGAAGTTCTATCGGCAGAATCGCTCGACTCTGTAGAATTGTTAGAAAGTATTTTTTTTAAACTTAGTTATAATATTGAAAATGACAGGTAGAAGGCAACATACCACCCTTAGCAATAATTAATAGACAGAAGTGACCCTGTCACTGGGGGGAAATGTTACTTTAAAAAATAATTAATAAAACGCAGCCCACGCTCAGAGAGGCTGCAAAGATTTAGGATTCCGGACTTGTATCCCGGATTCGGGTACAAGTCAGCCCCCACTTAAAAGGCGATATAATATGGCTTTTCACAGAACTCCGCGCTCATCCCTTGCATTCCTTGCACAGAGACAATAGGCTTTGCTGGGACGAGTTTACAACACTATTGCACCATTGTTACTACTCAAACTAGTTAACTTTTCGAGGAAGTAAATCTGCAGTGTGTCTCGTAATAAAGGCGACCTCACTCTCTGAAAGGGCGCTATAATATCTTTAAAAGAACCCAGCACTCACCCCTTGCACGCTTGCACGGAGACAATAGACGTCGCCGCTTCGAATTACAACGCTATTTCGCCGTTAATTGTTTTACGACTTAAAATGAAAAATATGAGCGAGACGATCTTGCCCAAATGGAGCTGTTCAAAAAGAGAAAATGATGCTGCCGCTAAATCTGCACCATAATCCTCATCATTAATTAGTTATCTGCTAATTGATCTATGATAATATTATTATAATATAGGATAATGTTATCAAACAGTCTTTAAGAAAAAAATAACTTGACACCTTAGTATTATTTAGTTAATTAATATAAGCTTGATTGTTAGTCAAAGATAACATAAATTACTAAGTAAGAAAATATTAACATATAATAAAATGTCTCAGGTCCGATATGATAATTAGTAAACATTTAAGCGTTTAATTAAGGTACATAGTCAATTATGGTGATTAAATTAATTAATTATGTAATTAGGGTGATTTGGTAATTAACTTTAATCTTTGGTACAAAAGCGCCCCAAAATCACCATATCACCAAATTTAGTAGTTAGTTATCAGTAGTGAAATAATTGTAAATTTAGTAATGTATGTACTTCACGGCCATCTGTTCGAATATTGGCAGACTATGTTGGAAAGGGGGCGAACCTTTAGAGATCCTTTTGACCAATAGAAAAGGTGTGAAATCGTTCGGCCAGTTAAAAGCATAGACATGGCGGTTAAGGGGCGGAACGGTTTTTTGAGTAAACAGGGTAAGGAAAGCGAAGGACGCCATGTTGTTTCAGTTGCAAAAGAGATCTGAGACGTGCGGGCACTGTCGGGTGTTTATATATATAGGTCAATGAGCCCTCAAAGTATTAATAAATATTAGGTGTTTTTGATAATACACTTGAGTAAGAAAATTTAATATTTTCTTTTAATTGCCTGGAAGCCGTAGGAGTTAAAGTGTCGTCAGTCAGCAGAAAATCGAAGAAGCTCCACTGCCGATACCAAACCTGGCAGAAAAAGGTGCTGTAGACTTCAAACAAGGGTTAGTTTTATATATATCATCACAGTCCACTACTGACTTGCCCTGATGCGAAAGGCATCCGAAAATTACACACTCTTCGCTGATAGAACAGCCGCCGAAGACCTGGCCGAAAAAGAATCCACTGGCTACAAAACCTCGCTGAATGGTTCAACTCAAGCACCACCAAGTTGTTCCCCGCCACAACATCACGGGCCCAAGTGGCCATAATGACCGCCGACCTCCGATAAGAGATGGCACTTTAACCCTTGGAGTAAATGGGTATTTTCATGGATGCATCTGTCTCTTTTGCAGGATTTTCGGCGACATCGACCTTAAAGTACTATAACTACGAAACTACTACACCAATCATAAAAAGAACAACTGCACAATGATTGCATTGAAATTTCGAATATAGACTATTGAAATATCATTTTGTAAAACAATTAGATATTTATGAATAAATATGAGAACGTCAAAGAAGTGAAAAAAACGCGGAACCAGATCTGGTCGTATCATACTCAACGGATAATTGTTTCACAACCAGATTTGGTCGTATCATACTCAACGGGTTAAGAAGAAGTATGAGATAAATATTATAAATAAAAAATATTCCCAAAAACATTTGTTATTAAATTAAGTAGAACATATATGCAAGATATAGGGAAGAAATAAAATATCTATGTATCTATTTTATTTAACAGCTGACTACTAACAACTCACAAGTTTATCAAGCAGTATGTCACTAGTCTTTTACAATGGGTGACATTTTTAACGCTTGTAGCCTGGTCTAGGTATGTATTAAAATCGTTGTAGAGTTTCGTCGCGACGTAAACGTAATGTCTTTATCCAAAAGTCGTTGTCATTCTCGGTTGTACATGTCTGTTTTATTGGGCGAGTTATACTGAAAAGAATAATAATCCCTTACTTGTTGTTGTTGATCAAAGAATTTCTCCACGATGGCCTTGATCTGGTCAAAGAGTATGGGGTAAAGAGCGGAAGACATTTCACGACCGATCAGCTCCTTGACATGTCTCTGAATTTGTGGTCCAAATTTCTCATTACTGCATACCAGAAGTCTTAGCAATTGCCCGACGAACCTGTAGGGAAATTGGGATAATTCAATTAATTAATTCATTTAATAATACAAATATATATGGATAACATGGCAAGTTACTCCAAGTTATTGTCTTTAAACTTCAAACTTACAAATAAGTGTAGTTTAAACATATATTACCTATTACCATTGATTATAAAATAAAATACAAATCGAGCTGCCATGGAATTCACTGACTGGAGTCGGACCCATCATAATACTATTTTTACACTTTTGGGGGGTGATCAGTGGATTACGGACTAACGACCGGCTGTGGTAGGTTTAGGACAGTTGTCTTGCCACATGTGAGCGTACACCTTACCACCCATTCACTCCCCCCTTCAAAGCCATAGAATTTGAGATGTGTAAATCACGGTTTTAGATATTTTTTCTAGGAAATAGTTGATTATTTTTCTGGAAAGACCAAGATCTTTAGATAGGTGAAACAGAGATTTAGCTGGAAGGCCACGAGCGCCAACTTCCACCGCCTCAAGGTGAAAAGTGAAGCCGTTCCGGGGGACGGCATTTGCGAGATCATGGTATTTATTTAATTTGTACTTGTAATTTGTACAGTTAATTCTACAATAAGGGCCACCTTACGAGATAGAGAGTATAGAGTTATATCTGGACAGAGGGGTGTGCATTCAGGGAATTTATACTGCTTAGAGATCGAATGAACCTCCAGAATGCTCAATGCCGTACTACGTTTTAGCAGCTATGATTTACTACCAAATTTTCCTATAAACAAACTTTCGAGGGTTGAAAACATGCCATCGTGAGTTTCATTCCCATGGCTGGCTTTATAAGGGTTAAGAGATTTGGGTAATGCTGAATCTATATTCCAGAAGTATCATTGCCATGTTGAAAAATATCCTGATAGTTGATATTTGCCAAAGCACATAATTTTTATTTTTATCAACAAAGGCTTTTTTTTGCAGCTCTTATGGCACTAGCCTTGAATACTATTATATCAAAGCTAGTGGAAATGCAGGAAAAAGCCGACAAACTTGCTAAGACGGGAGCAAAGGGAACGTTATACGGCCCTGAACCTTGCTGTGGCGTACCAAAACGCCTTGCAAACCTAATGCTCAAACAAATATGTTTAGAACAATCTGTCAACCACTGGAACAACACGCCAGGGTTGAATCAATCCAATGCGCTAATTAAGGTCTACGACTCTAAGACGGCCCGTGAGGCCTTATCGCTAAATGGGAACAATCTACGCATACTGGTGAGGGCGCTCACTGGGCATTGTGGCCTAAACAAACACATGTACAACCTCAAGCTCTGAGACACAAAAATGTGCAGGTTCTGCCAAGGGGCGGAGGAAACTCCCCTGCACCTCATGTGCGAGTGTGGCCCGCTGATGCGTAAAAGATACATCCACCTGGGTGGTCATTACCTCCAACCTGAGGAGGTAAAACAATCTGGTGCCAAAAGCCTGTTGCGGTTCTTAATGACACAAAGCTTAGTGCAGAACTATAGTAGGTGGCGAACACAATAGATCAGCAAAGGTTGCAGTGTTACAAGGCTCATAAAGACCTTAGAAAAGCCCCACACCACAAATTAAAAAAATAAAAAAAGGCTTTATTTTTATTGCTGGATTTGACCATTAATTTCAATTTTGATATTTTTAGTATAAAAATATGTATTTTTATGAGTATCCATTATTATGATGATAATTATGGTTATAGAAGTTTTCTTTATATTTAATCACCAATTTTTATTATTACTTTATTTTCTATTCTCATTCTATTTCTCAAATCGATTATAAATTAATTAAACTATTTTATATAGTCTAATTTATATAGACTATCACGATAGTTAATTTTCCATAATTAATTAAATTACTGAGAATGTTAGACACACCGAAATGTAAGAATGCCTACGCACTGGGGTAGCATTAAATTGTATTATACTGTATTATATAGTAGACTGTTACGTCCCGAGGTCTTTGTGAGTCATCTCAAAGTAAAAAGTTGACAACGATCATTATAGCATCTTGAGATGGCGGGTTCACATGCAGCATCGACAATCTTAACTTAACTGTAATTTGACTTAAAATATTTCTTACTGTGTGACAGGGCAATACTGCACATCTTGAGCGCTGTTAGCTAGTACGCTGCACTTTCTGGCATCCAAAAGCCCTGAAAATAAAATGTATTCGTTAACAAAAGCAAATAAACCATCAAAACATTTTTTATAGCCCTATAAGGTAATAAGAAAGATTTTTTAATATTAGTATCGTAAAGATGAATCACTGGTGGTGTGGTGGAGGCGGTAGGGCGGTGGGGCGGTGGGGCGGTTAGGCGGCGGGGCGGTGGGGCGGTGGGGCGGTTGGGCAGTGGGGCGGTGGCGCGGTGGGACGGTGGGGCGGTGGCGCGGTGGGGCGGTGGGACGACGGGGCGGTGGGGCGGTAAGGCGGTGGGGCGGTGGCGCGGTGGGACGGTGGGGCGGTGGGCGGTGGGGCGGTTAGGCGGTGGGGCGGTGGGACGGCTAGGCGGTGGGGCGGTTAGGCAGTGGGGCGGTGGAGCGGTGGGGCGGTGGAGCGGTGGGGCGTTAGCGCGGTGGGCGGTGGCCCTACCTCCGTGCAGGGCGGAGACGCTGCTGAGGGCGGCGCAGGGCAGAGTGGTGCGGGGGTTGGGGCCGGCCAGCCCGCTGCCGCCCAGCGCCATGCTGCCGGGCAGCGGCCCCCGCTGCAGGCACACCCCGCCCAGCGCGCACAGGAACATCGTCATGTTGGCCCATTCGTTAATTTGCTCCTATAAACGATGATCAAAAAAAAAAACACATTTACATTTTTTGATACAAACACAAATGTCATGGAATTCACCAACAGGGATTGGCCCATCATAATACTCTTATTACAATTCTCGGGGGCGAGCGGTGGACTCCAAAATAATGACCGGCTGTGGATGGTTTAACCTCTCGAAGGCCTGCTATCCGGAAAATTTAACAAAAAATGCGCAAAGGGTGGACCGCACTCCGGAGAGTTTTCAGACATCTTTTTTTAAACGTCAAATACATGGAATTATTTTACTATGGAGTCAACTAGAATTATCGACTACAACAGGCGAGCCCGTCACCTCAGGAAGTTTTAACGATCAGTCATTCTATCTCCCTGGAGTGAGCGCAGAAGACTTGGACAAAACAGTCCAGTCTCCGATTACTCCAATCTCTCGATTGGTTACGAGTTCGAGGTCGCTGGCGCAGTCCTCTCCCTTACGAAGCGGTGAAACGGTGTATACCGAATCTATCACGGACCACAGCGTCCTTTGCCCGGCTGTTCACCCAGGATCGGATGGCCGATGGTCATTTCAAGAGTAGTCGCCGTAAGGCCCGCAACCACCCCCGCTCTATAGGAAACAGTACTGCTTCCAGACTCCCCCGACTGTTAGTCAGAGTCGTAGCGTAGCTAGACGTCGGATTTGTTATGTCCAAAGTCTTCTACGCTCACTGCACGGTCGATAGAACGATGAATCGTTTAAAACGTCCTGCGGTGACGGGTTCGCCCGTTGTGGTTGACATCTCAATATGTTAGTCAGAGTAGTCCCGACTTTAGGGAGTTAATGTGCCCATGCTAGGTTAGCCACGAAGACCTATTCTGTTCAGGGTCAGTCACACTCACGGGTCAACACCCATCCGACAGCCTCCACGCATGGGGTGCGAACCTGGGTAGGACTCTGGCCTTGGTCAGCTTCCCTTGGGAATCAAACCTCTGGCGCTCCTAGACGGTCTGCGCACCGTGCGGCGCAAGCCAATCGATTGTGCACTCTGACTAAGAGTCGGGGGAGTCTGGAAGCTGTACTGATTCCTATAGAGCGGGGGTGATTGCGGACCTTACGGCGACTGCTCTTGAAATGACTATTGGCCATCCGATCCCGGTTCAGAGTCGGGCAAAGGACGCCTTGGTCCGCGATAGATTCGGTGCACACCGTTTCACCGCTTCGTAAGGGAGAGGACCGCGCAAGCGACCTCGAACTCGGAACCAATCGAGAGACCGGAGAAATCTGGTCACAATTGGAAGCAAGGGCGCGAGTGTCGGCCCGCCAGGTAACATACTGGCTATCTCGCGGTAAAGGCGTTGGTCTCTTACGGGTTGTGGCGTAGCTAGATGGTGGACTGTTTTGTCCCAAGTCTTCTACGCTCACTCCAGGGAGATAGAACGACTAATCGTTAAAACTTCCTGTGGTGACGGGCTCGCCCGCTGTAGTCGACAACCCAAGTTGTTAGTCAGAGTGCGCAATCGATTGGCTTATGCCGCACGGTGCGCAGACCGTCCAGGAGCGCCAGAAGGTTAATCCCAGGGGAAACTAACCATAAGGCCAGAGTCCTACCCAGGCTCGCACTTACCAATATCAAAAGCCTTATATCTTATGAACTAGAAAAAGTTAGGTATAACAGTTATATGTATTGTATGTCTTTGCACATTTTTTGCAGACCTTCATAGAACACTCTATATAAGATCCGAACATTTGATGCATTTATAGCCTGTCTTGCGCTTCTTGTTGTATGGACAGTTTGCAAATCTTTCCTTTTTCAAGTTTGTTCATCATGGTCATTGGGACCTCCGCAGAAGGTCTCACAGACCGGTACTAATAATTATGACTTTTAAACGTCAAAATACGTCAAAAACGTCATACATACAGCCTTACCAATAAACGAGTTATAAAATTTATACCTCTGTTATTACTAGGTATAAGAAAATCTGTGACCAATAAACGCGGTATAGCTAACACCACTGATCATCTCGGGTATAAGCATGGAATAGTGGTACTGGATTTCCATCCGCACTATAACTCCGCTATACCACCCCTAGGCCAGGTATAACAGCGGTTTAACGGAGTATTAACTTAAAAATGGCCGACCGGCGTAACAGCTGTTTCGAACTGACAGCCACCTGACAGCCGCGGACGTGAAGCTTCTCGTTCGCGAATCGAGCGCTTTCATTGTAATAACCGTGCTACGACGAGGATACGCCTTTTATACTGCTGTGAAATCCTGCGTTTTAGCCTAATAATGGATTTTGACGACGTGGATGATATGATCGATCTGGATTTATTGGAAGAAATCGAAATTACCAAAAATTACAAATTGCGATACAGCCCGTTCGATTTGGATGATTACAATTTTAAAACTAAATATCTTTTGACTAAGCCATACGCCGCAAGAATCATCGATATCCTGAGAGCTGACCTGCAAAATGTCGACGGCAACTGTTCGCGATTGAGATGGATACCACTATTATTTCGATCAGCATTCGCGTAACAAAACAATGGGCACGGGCTTTCTGACAACAAAAAGTGACATTTCATGTGCATTTCATGCCGCTTCAGTTGGCCACACTGCTTCCAAGTGGGCGTTGCCATGCTAGAAATATGACTTGTCTTTGGTTTCAGGGAGTAGTTATAACCGCGTTACAACTGTTTTATTGGTCACGATTTTACAACTTTGTTATAACTCGGCTATACCGGGTATAACAATAACAAGGGTTTAACGCGGTTATAAGATCATTTTATTGGTAAGAGTGATAAGGTATATATATTTAAAACAATGAAACAGACGCTCCTACAGACATGATCGCGGCGTGCGCTGACACAGTGGGAAATAATAGGAGACTACTGGGAGCGTGGATCGCTGAGGGGTGGGGGGATGGACTGGAAGCATTTCTATAAAACCAAAGCGGGCTGTGGGACCAATGTTCCTGGTTAAGAGTTAACCCTTGGAGTAAATGGGTATTTTCATGGATGAATCTGTCTCTTTTGCAGGATTTTCGGCGATATCGACTTAAAGTACTATAACTACGAAACTACTACACCAATCATAAAAAGAACAACTGCACAATGATTGCATTGAAATTTCGAATATAGAATATTGAAATATCATTTTGTAAAACAATTAGATAATTATGAATAAATATGAGAACGTCAAAGAAGTGAAAAAAACGCGGAACCAGATCTGGTCGTATCATACTCAACGGATAATTGTTTCACAACCAGATTTGGTCGTATCATACTCAACGGGTTAAGTTATGTTTTGAATTAATATTTTCAACGTTCATTTAATTATCTTGTAGGGAATCTTATAAGGAATCTGTTTATGTAAGTAGAAAGCGGTATTTTTAACAACGACTTAAAGGCCACCTGGTGCGCCGGCGAGTCTACAGCTTTTCAGTCTACCCCGCAAAAAGGCGGTTACAACATCACTGAAACATCAGGTGCTACGAAATTCACACGGTTATTTCATTTTATCTTATTTGTAAGTGTGGGTGATCAGCCGACTGGCCATCTTCCGCATATCATCAGCTATTCCTATTCCTGTAATGAGTAACCTCGATTAGCACTTGCCCGTCTTCATATTGTAACCCAGAAATTAAGTTTGGATTTGGATTCCGGAGGGCGATTTGGCCTCTAAGCAGTAATATTTTACTGAAAGTGTCTGATGCATAGCTATCCGTCCATATACAAGTCTTTACACACTATTTTGAAGGATGTCTTTAATTGTAGAACTATGTAGCTGACCCGTGCCCACTTCGTTGGGCGGTAAAACTTTTTACTTGTGATGAAATTATGAGAGTGGTTTGGTTAGTACTGAGTGCTATGATTTATTTCCTGACTGCCAAAAGAAGGGTTATATTTTTACTGCATATGTATGTATGTATTTGCATGCCAATTTGACTATATTACCGTTATTTGTGAGTGTCTTCTTGTGAGTGTCTTATTTGTGAGTATCTTATCTCTTTAACCATTTATGCAGTAAAAGTGAAATTATATGCAGTAAAGGGGAAAAGTCTTTTGTTTTAAACACTTGAGACGATAATTTACCTTATAAATAGGATAGAAAACGAATTTACCGCGTGAAATTTGTAGGACCCGACGTTTAGGACATTAGGACCCGTCCAATTTGTTTACCCTTGACAACGGCGGCTGAAACGTCACCGAAACGTCGGGTCCTACAAATTTCACGCGGTAAATTCGTTTTCTATCCTATTTATAATGTCAAACAACCGCGATAGTCTTCGATAATTTACCTATTTTGATAACATTTCATAATTGTTGATAATATGACCAATAAACATGACCTAACGATTCAAATTATTTTTTAAATATAAATTACTACTGTTTGTTACTTAAATATAAAAGTTAGACATATGCTGTCGCTGACTTTATTGTAGGTATTATCAAGCTCTACAACTTTTGTTTAGAACTTAATCATATATCTCTCATCGTTAGGGCAGCGTTCGTTAGAAACGTTTTCGTTCGACCGTTTTTTCCGACTTACTTTGGAAATCCGACTACCACGAAGAAGTGTTTTCATTTTTCGGATTAATATATAGCCTATGACACCCACAAATAACGTGGCTTCCTATTGGTATATTTTTTTTCAAAATGGGTTTAGTAGATCCAGAGATTACTTCCTACAACGTCACAAACTTTACCTCTTTATAATATTAGTATAGATTAACAGTTTAAGAACAAACTAAATAACCACTGTGATCTCGCAAATGCCATCACCCGGTAAGGCTTCACAGTTTACCTTCAAGCGGTGGATATTGGTGCTCGTGGCTTGCCAGTCAAATCTCTATTTCAAATCTTTAAACATCTTGGCCTCTCAGTGATAATAAACCACTCTTTTCTAGAAAAAATATCAAAAACCTCCGATTTCTGCATCTCAAATTCTACAGCCTCAAAGAAGAAGCAAATGGCTGGTAAGACGAACGCTCTCGTGTGGCAAGACAGCTGTCCCAAACCTTTCACCGCCAGTCATTACTCCAGGGTCCAGCGGAAGTGTAATATTAGTATTATAATGGGTCCGGACTCCGGTCGGTAAATTCCATAGCATCTCTGTTTGTATTTACTATTATTATATACTCGCACATGACAGCAGTATCATCATTAGGAGAAAATGGCTAACCTCTAGTTCATGTTCAGTGTTCTGGTGTGAAGCTCTCCTTTTACCGACAGCTCTATGGAAGGCTTCCAGCTGGCATTCATCCACTTTCCCCCCTTGGCCTTTTGGATAAGACTGGAGGAGCTTGCACATAGAATCCCTAAACATACAAAATCAATCAATCAATACAATCTTAACAGCATTATATTAGATCCCTATCTATAAAGTTGCCGCTTTATAGAACACCCCCTTTGCACCTGGCAGCAGGGTGCAAAGGGGGTGCACTTGTACCCATAAAGTTTTTTTTATTGAGTTACTGTTTGGATAAAAACTAAAGCATCGAGGTTGCTGTCCAAATTTGTTCATCACCTTGTCATTAAATTTAGTGTCCTCCTCTGTTATTTTCTATTTTATTAGTTAACTAGCTGACCCGGCGAACTTCGTACCGCCTAACAGTCAATGAATGTCGAGTTACAGATTAGCTGAACTTAATTTACGATTTTATAGAAGTAATACAATGAATACAAAATAAATACTAAGTTCACTACTTTATTAACCCGCTCACTCCGTAACATCCGATTGGGGACATTTATGTCGGCCGCCTAAACACCGAAACGTCCGCTACCGGACAAAGCGCTCGCCGCTGCGAAAAATGCAATTTACGATTCGAAACGTCGTACTATATGCTTTCTGAGGGCGCAACGATATGGCCAAAATATCTTTAATTCAAGATTTCTGTGAGCATAGACGTCAAAACGGCAGTGTCCATCGGCCACCGCCGCGGCCGCGTATAGTTCCGCGAAATGGTTGATAAAAACAGTGTTTTGTGCAGTGTTTTGTGCCATTGGCTGGAGAACAGTGAGTAATTTGCATTTTTAAGTAGTTTAGGCATGAGGATTAGTCAATTGAGATAGTCCATTTGCTGTTTTTCACGAATTTTTAAAGAAAACACTTCGGCGACAAAAAAACGGCTCGCGAAAAAATGGTTGTTATTATTTTGTAATGTTTATGAAATATCCTGATATATCGCGAAATATGAGGTAATGTCGCTTTAATTTACTAACAAAATAAGTATTGCTTCATTTACATCCTAAGTTATCACATAATTAGGAGTATTTTGAACATTATATCTTGTTTTGTAATATGAATCACGCAAAGAAACTTGTTTTGATAATTACTATGAGAGAATAAAGTGCGATTTTCCATAGTTTTTCGATGAAATGTGACTCTTTGGAGTATAGTAATTAGTTATTAGACATATAATAAGTCTAGGATAAGACAATATAATTGAAAAAATCTAACGAATTTTATATTATGAGCATTCAAAGTTTATTATTAAGTTCGGACGCAAACTCTCAAAACTTTAGATTTTTCTATAATATCAGACAAAGCCCAAAGTTCTGGTGTGATTTCTAAGAAGTGTGATGTAGTAATAAAGTTATTTTGAAAGAATTTCATATAAAAAAATACCATAAGTAGTCACAAATTAAAAATTAAAAAAATTTTTTTTTACGAGAATACATAAAATTTTTCTTGGCTGAATAAATAAATATTTTTGTATGCAAATAAGTAAAAAAAAAATATCGTTTTGGTAAAGCATTTAATAAAGAACATAACTGTATTTACAATTTTTGCATATTTTACGTATTTTGTGACAAAAAAATCGAAATGATTTTATAGGCGAGTTTTTTCAGTTTGCCAATTTTGTAATATTTATTCATTATTATCTTAATTGTTTTACGAGATAAGGTTATAATGTTTTATATGTCAAATTTCAATGCGATCATTTTTCTCTTTATCTTTTTTTAATCCGTTTAGTGGTTTATAAGTTATGATCGTTTTTCTCAAGGCCGTTGACAAGCGTCGAATTTTTGCCCGAATATGTCGCGCGCAAAAGTGATAGGTGAGTTTTTACTTCGCGAGAGGAGGGGTTAAGATAATAACATAAAAAGAAATATAAAAGTACAAAAATTAAGTATATCAATCGCGTGTCAGAAAGACATGATTGAATTAAACTATTTACATATTGTGCAGCATGGGATGCACTCGGTTTAATTATCATTGAACCACCTTCTAATATATGACATTTTTGATCTCTTTTATCAGGCGCAAGAACATATAAATCAGCTGATTTGCCGACACGTGAACATGCCACGTACAACTGACCATGAGATAAACACGGATTTACACTTTGTATGGGAAAATTCTACATAAAGAGATCTTTCCATTGGTATATGATTTACTATTGGAAAAGTGGGCCCAAAATGCCCATTCTCTTTTAGGATCGAACACTTTCTATGAAAAACATATATTAATCTAATTAAAGACATTAAAACATTAAAATATCATATAAATTAAAAAATAGTTTTCAGTGCCTACCTCTTAAATTGTACATATGCAGATATTGAAAACATTATTAAATAATTGAATCTCTATAATCTTTATAATAAAAACATAATAGTATATGTAGTAATATAAATTGATGATTTCTAAATGTAATTTTATTTTAATTTTTGTGAATTTATTTTGTATATTATTAATACATATTATTTAATACATATATAAAAATATATAAATTTATTATGTTTTAAAATAAAATAATATTGACAATTTTCATGACATTTTCTTACGAATTTTTATTAGGTAATTTAAGATATTTCTGTTACATTAAGTATGATTTTGTTTATTTATATAAATATAATATTATAGATTTCTTAGGATAAGTAAAATAAATTGTCTACCTTGGAACAGGCGGCAGCCTAGTTAGGTAAAGACTTTTGTATATTGAATGTACTCATAATTTGAACTCAATAAATATTTTGAAATTTGAAAAATCGAATTGTTGACCCCTATTATCTATGCAATGTTGCCATTTTAATAATAATAATAAAAATAATAATAAAAGACTTTTGTCGTTAAATCCAATTAGCAAGCTTATTGCGTTGAAGCAATATCTTACAGCTAACCTTAACCTAATGGGAAAACGTGTTTTGCAGTAAAAATAGGATAAAACTATTATAAAAATCACTTAACCCTTCAGGCCTCCCCAAAAAATCCCAAGATGTCCCAAAAAATTTTAGTAAAAATTAGCAAAAAAAAAAAATTAAATATAACACTGTCTCACCAAAAACATTAATTACTGCCAAACCACTGTACTCATAATTAAAATGAAACATATTAACATAATAAAACATAATAAAACAAATTAAATTAAAATAAAATTAAAACGGGCCAGTTACGCTGAATCACTTTGTGGCCGATATCGGCCAATCGGGGCTTGAGGGGTTAAAGGCAGCTCATATTAAATGTATCTAACATTGAAATCCAGCATAAAATGAAACATCATATATTAAATATTGAAAAAAAAACAATAAAACAATAATGACGCAGGGAAGGGGTAGGCAAGGATACAAGAGAAATTTATGAGCCGCGCTAAAGTGTCCTTTGACCTGTGTTTAAAGTAATACAAACTCGGTGCTGTCCTCACACATGTGAGTAAAGCATTCTAGACGGGCTCCATGTAAGGAGAAGAAGTGCGGGTAGAAATGCGAGTAGGTATGGCTTCCTGGCTATAACCCTAATCAAGGCCCAAAAGGCCTTGATTAGGGTTATAGCCAGGAAGCCATACCGCTACTCTAGTGACCAGCTCTACAGGGATTTTATGGTGTTGGATGCAAGACAGCTATACGTATGGCAGGTTTTGATATGCTACAGGAAAGAACTCCAACGGGACAACAGCAAACCGACCAGTAACGCCCATAGATACGACACAAGACATAAAGATCGACATGTACAACCAAAAATGAGAACGACCTTTGGACAAAGACACTATATTTACCTAGCGAAAAAACTCCATAACATATTTACCACGAAATTAGGCCAAACTACAATCATTCAAAATGACGCTCACTACAAAAGACTGGTAACATTATGGTTGTTACACTCGACGAGGGAGCACTGTGAGTCGTTAGTAACTAACGTTTTTAAATAGGTGCAAAGATGATTTATATTACTTATTATTGTTATTATTATCTCATTAGCCTCATAACTGTATTCATATATCTCCCATATATATTATATCTCATTTAATTTAATAAATATTTTTTGTTAAATATATATATATATACCTATATACTATAATAGTTATACAATATACACTTGTAGGATTTCCCAAGATTAAATAAATTACCTATACACCCGGCAGATGAACGCAGTACTAAATATCACCTCAATACAGGCTCTGCCTAGCGAGGTGATAAAATCCCGCCGAAGCCGCACCTTTAGTAAATTTCCAGGGTTCACATTTTGTATGTACGACTAAATCATGTAAAATATACTATAGGAAATTTAATCATGTAATACTAGGGATAAATAAAATAAATAAATAAATAAATAAATAAATAAATCAGTACTGTGACCAGGGATCGAGAGCAATAGGTTGTCTTTAGATCTCAGAGGGCGCTCGTCAGCCGATAGAGCGTTGAACCTGCTTATGAGATAGCTCGGAGCGGTCCATCCAAGATTCTGTAGAGCAAACCGAGGATTCTCCTATCTCTCCTTTCTCGGATAGTCAGCCAGCGAAATGGTTTGAGAGAAACAAGTTATCCCTTAACACGTCCAAAACTGTTTCAATGTTTATATCCTCTCAGCAAAATAAAATACAAAATACTCCACAGGTACATATTGGGAAAAACAACATAGCCGATGGCAGTTCTCACAAATTTCTTGGTTTAGTTTTAAATAATCACTTGAGATGGAATGATTAATTCTAAGGACACGAAAACGATTTATTTCGCTTATTTTGAGTCTTTTCTCCGTTACGATATTCTCTTCTGGGCGCAATGCACCATCGATCTAAGGCAACATTTATTTCGCTTATTTTGAGTCTTTTCTCCGTTACGATATTCTCTTCTGGGCGCAATGCACCATCGATCTAAGGCAACATTTATTTCGCTTATTTTGAGTCTTTTCTCCGTTACGATATTCTCTTCTGGGCACAATGCACCATCGATCTAAGGCAACATTTATTTCGCTTATTTTGAGTCTTTTCTCCGTTACGATATTCTCTTCTGGGCGCAATGCACCATCGATCTAAGGCAACATATTTTTTCATTGCAAAAACGACGGGCCATTCGAATTTTAGGTAATCTGGGTTATGTAGAATCATGCCGTGGTCATTTCAGAAGGCTTAAAATCCTCACCCTTCCATCTCTATACGTTTTAGAATGCGTTAAATTGATCATAAAAAACCTAGCTCAGCTGCCGATACATTCCGATACCCATAAACACTACCAGGAGGAGAAATAATTTGATTCTTCCTCGTCCAAATCTAGAACTTTTTAAAAGGGATCCAAACTACGTCGGAATTATATGCTACAATAAGCTACCCTCTAGTATCAAAAAAATATGCCGCGAAGGAAAAATGCTCCAATTTAAAAATAAACTCAAATTATATCTCAAGAAAGAGAATTGTACGACATTAACGATCTCTAAAAACTGTATGCATCTCGACTATATATATATCTCTTTCAGTAATAGGTTTTTAATCGACTATTTCTATTATTAGGTAGGCACATATTAATTATTCCTTGACTACTTTTTTTTGCAATATAGTCACTAAGACATTTTATTTTACTTTTTGACAATCGTCACATTTTTTTTATTTTAGTTATTTTTGACATTACATTTATTATTTTATACTAAAAAAGCTTATTTTTATCAGTATTTTAAAGAATTAATTACTCTGTGTTTTTTATCTGGTAAACTAAATGGTGAGACTCGATTTAATTCTACAATAATACCTTCTTTATTCTTACGTGTAACCTTTTATGTTTTGATTATTACTAGAAGAATTTGATCATTAATGAAGAATTCAATCATATCACGGCCAAATGTAAATGTAATACAACTGTCTATACAACTATGTATTAGTTTTTAGGACAATAAATTATTTGATTGATTGATTGAAATATTATTCTGTACTCCGTAGCATGGTCATAGGTCATAAATAAAATAGTTATAGACCAGTAGAAAGAGGTCAGACGTTAGTATCTGAAAGGCCTTTCGAACGAATTAACTCTTTTGACAATAGCAGTTATGTGCTCTTTCCACTTGAGGTCACTGGCTACTATGACTCTTAGGTCCTTCTGCATCTAGCTGATATCTAGTGGTTGTGGTAAGTCAGTGATTGGCGGCGAGTGAGTTGCCAGCCCGCCTTGTCAAGGACTCTATGTCGCTAGCAACTGTCACCAAAATGAATGCGAATAAAATAAAAAATAAATAAAATTACCAATTTCTGAAAGTCTCCTCCCAAGCAGGCTGTACACCATTCACACAATGTTCAATCTTCCTCAATAACGACATTATTCTTTTCTGTAGAGCGGCACGACCTAAGGAGGAAAATATTTACATATAAATTCAGAAAGTAATATTCTGTTCAAAAAAGGTTTTTTTTTTTTCTCTCTCTTTTTGTTAATGCCATCTGTCTTCTAGATATGACATTCAGCAATTGTTATGGCTCGAACATTTTCATCTCTGGTGTTCCTTTGATTAACTTGACTGGACTTGAATGGTATGTGTCCAATGGCACATCCACAATAATGGGTGCTAGCACATTATTATTATAGCAAGTCTTGGGGCGCTCTCCTCTTCAATCTGCGGAAAGCCCGGTTTTTCATCAGCTTTGAAGCTAGTTGATTTGGATGTAGTAGAACTCGCTTTTGGTAGGATACCATTTTAGTTTTAATTTCTTCTTTCACTGTTGGGATTTCCAGGTCATGATGTAGACGGTCGTTCGTGACATACCATGGTGCATGAACTATTATTCTCAGCATCTTGTTTTGGAACCGCTGAAGAATCTCTATATTGGAATTGGCTGCTGTGCCCCACAGATGGGCTTCAGGATGCATTTGTACACTACTAATTTGTTTTCTAGTTAGAGTTGTGACTTGCGGCCTATTAACCAGTACGGTTTCCTGAGCTGTTGACTTAGTGTATATATGCTTCCTCCACGTAAGCCGTCTATCCAGGTACAGTCCGAGGTATTTAGCATCATTCCCTTGTGGTATTTGGATGCTATTTAATTTTACTGGTGGACATGTTTCCCATCTCATGGTGAAGGTCACTTGCACCGATTTGGGAAAAAAAGTGATAATGATTTACAAACACTTTGGAAACATAAAAAATTAAGTACTGGCAGGCACATGTAATACATCCGTTCTTGTTCTTAAAAACAAACTGCGATTGTTTGAATAAAAGAGTCGACACAAATTTGACTTCGTGGACTGGCACTTGGGTCGCAAGCAGATCAAGGAACGAATGCGACAGTCGACTCTATGCCAATTCATGCATTCGTTTGACTCTAGAGTCGAATGAATTCAAAAGTCGAACTCGTTTTGACTCTTTCAGTCAAGTTGCCCATGGCTACATGGAATAGAAAAACCCCCATAATAATATTTATAATATTCGCCTGTTGGACCGGTTTTTCCTGGTAAGATTGCATCCCGGTGCTACTGGACGGTTTGCACACTGTTCGGCGACTCCAATCGGTTTTGACTAATTGCTGAAGAAGTCTGGAGACTATGGAAATATACTGGCTCCTAAGCAGCGGGGTGGATGTTGACCTGTCGTCACCCACTCTTGAAATGACTATTAGACTACCCGATCCTGAATTCAGAGCCGAGCAAAAGATGCCTTTGGTTCGCAATAGAATCAAACCGAATCACCGCTGAACATACGTTAGGTAGAGGGCGCGCAAGTGACTTCGAACCTGTGACTAGTCGGGAGGATGGAGGTGTCCTAAAGGTTAATTCCAGACGGAAATATCCTTCCAAAACTGGTAGTTAGGGGGCGAGGGTGCCCGCTAGATACCTTTCCCGGTGCCTCGCCGCAAGGCGTTGGCCTCCAACGGCTTGTTTGCGGAGCTAGACAGTAGATTGTCTTGTCTCTAAGTCTTCTACGTTCATCTCACGGCTGAAAGAATGATCACATATCGTTATACCAGCCTGGGGTGACGGATTCGCCCGTTGTAGTCGACACCGCCCTACTGTAGTTGAGTTCGGCTCATCTTGATAGACCCAAATGGTCGATTGCTACTCTGTTTCAGGGTCATAGCTGTAAATCCATGTTTCGCCACCTGTTACTATGTTTCACACCAAATTTGTCACCCCTTCGTTAAAATGATGTATCACAATTTAGGTAAGTGTTGCTACAGTTTTTGATAGTGAAGTGACACTTCGAGCCTGTAAATATAGATGAGATAACCAAAACCTACCTTGTAGGTATCGGCCTAACTTCTTGCCATGAAGATTCTCATAGAAGCATAGATCCACGTTCGCTGCGGAAAAAAAAATAGTTTGATCTAAACAAAGGAAGAAATTAATAAAATATAATTGTCAGAAATTTTATGACTTTATTATATGGCCACCCAGGGGTTAAAGGAGTGTGTTTGAAGCAGGGTTGGCTTGATTTTCCCCAACCCGAAAAAACCCACTGGGTTAAATTGGGTAAAACCCACCTGAAAAAACCCGAGGGTTTTTGACGACTGGGTTTTTGAAAAAATACTTGTTTATAATAATTAAATCAATGAACGGATACAGCATTTATATTATATTTTATCAAAAAGAAAAAAAAGGATGTATTTTGACACACCCAGTCTGTTCCGTAATTTACTCCAGACCATTACAAATGTTGAGAAGTCTTTTAATTGATGCAGAATTGGCCGGACAAGTGTAATGCCCACTACTTTTGGCATTATTTATAAGATAACTTATGGATAATATTGTTACATGGATAGGCAGCAAATGCAAAAACACGGTAGAACACTCAACTTTATTTTTTACAAAACTATTACAATACTCTTCAAGCGATAAAGACCCTTATACACACTTCAATATACCTACACTATTTAGTTCTAAAATCGTTTGCACTACTACTCAATACTTTCGCGCCGAAACGCTGCCGGCACTACTTCTCAATATTTTCGCGCCGAAACAGCGCCACTAGCGGTTGTTAGTGTTAACTCTTATCCTGTTGTGAAAATAAAGGGGATCTCCCCGACAACTGACAATAACGATTTTCGAGGAAATTCCCTTCATGGTAGTGTTACAACTTTATTCAGTAGTAAATAGATTGGGTCCCATCAAACTTGCAGAAGGCAAATTTGCAGACGGCAATCTTGCAGACGGCATTCTTGCAGGCGGCAGTTTTGCAGAAGGCAATCTTGCAGAAGGCAGTTTTGCAAATGTCAAAATGACCTAACCTAACCTAACAGAAAAACTTAAAACATTTTTTTTAATGTTTAGTTCGATGTATAAAAGTCATCCACTACAAGGATGCCGGTAATTAATGTCACTTCGATTTTAGGGAAAGAAAAACCTAACCTAACCTAACCTAACAGAAAAACTTAAAAACTGTACTGAAGGTTGCCGCCTGCAAGGTTGCCGCCTGCAAGGTTGCCTCCTGCAAATCTGCCCTCAACAAATTTGGAGCTGTCAAAAGTGACATTTGTGCAAAATTGCCGCATGCAAAACTGGCGCACCCCAATAGATTTGGATTGGGAGAAAAAATGCAATAAAATGGTAATAAAATTAAATTAAATGTAAAATTAAAATATATTATAAATAAATACAAACGGAGCTGCCATGGAATTCACCGACCGGAGTCGGGCCCATCATAATACTATTTTTTTACACTTCTGGGGGGTGAGCAGTGGATTCCGGACTTACGAACCGGCTGTGGTAGGTTTAGGACAGCTGTCTAGCCACATGTGAGCGTTCACCTTACCACCCATTCACTCCCCCTTCGAAGCCATAGAATTTGAGATGCGCAAATCGCAGTTTTAGATAATTTTTCTAAGAAAGAGTTGATTATTTTTCTGGAAAGGCCAAGATCTTTAAAGAGGTGAAATAGAGATTTAGCTGGCAGGCCACGAGCGCCAACTTCCACCGCGTGAAGGTGAACAGTGAAGCCGTTCCGGGTTACGGCATTTGCAAGATCATGGTATTTATTTAATTTGTACTCGTGGTCTTTTGGGATATTTGATTCCCATGGAACAGTTAATTCTACGATAAGAGCCACCTTCCGAGATAGAGAGTAAAGAGTTATATCTGGACGGAGGGCTGTGCATCCGAGACTTTCAGGGAATTTATACTGCTTAGAGACCGAATCAACCTCCAGAATCCAATCTGTAGCTTTCTCGATTATTGAGAAAGGTTTTGTAGTTGAATGTTTTTTGCCTTTAGAGCCATCCCGCACAAACTGTATTGGGGGTTTGGAGGATACTGTCAAACCCTAAAATTCTCATTAACTCCGAAAAAACCCGAAATTCCCCAAAAAAGACTGAAAATCCCCAAAAAAACCCGAAATAACCCAGTGGGCAGATATTTTTTGATAAAACCCGGGTTTTTGCCAACCCTGGTTTGAAGATGAGTGTTTGGTTATAGGTATTTAGTCATACATCAATACCGTTGCAGAAATGATGAAGTATGTTATATGTTCTATCATATCACCATATTTACGCCGGTCATTTAATGTCGTTGCCTACCGTTGTTGTTGTTGTCGTTGCCGATGTTGTAGCCAAACTGGCTGACCTTTCGACTCCCTTCAGGTCCAT
>OX155975.1:14056252-14161252 GCA_944548615.1 Micropterix aruncella | reverse complement strand
GCCCTCTATGCAGAGGATGCATGGAGGAAGAAGAAATGCCACAGCATGTGCTCATGGAATGCAGGAGCGTGGCAGAGCAACGGGCAAGAATACTTCAATCTCCAGCATCTGTCCCGGAGGGCTGTAGCAACCTAAACAGGCTGCTAACCTTCTGGGACAGCCTGGGTTGGCTGGAGTAACATAAATAGAAACATGAGCCACGCACAACGGCCAAATCAAGAGGCCAAGTGCGGGAAATAGCACAGGAAAACTAACTAACTAAGAGGGTATGTTGAATTTCTGACTCGCAGCTAACTACGTGTCATTTTTTTATAGGGCTACCTTAAATCGGTGGTATATGAAAATAATCCGATAAATTTGAAGCAACTGAAAAGAAACATTATACGAGAATTCAACAATATACCAAGAATCGATATCCTGCGGAGTTCCCCAGGGATCGATTCTTGGTCCATTATTATTTTTATTTTTTATTAATGATATAGGCAATTGCTTGCCAGCCTACACCAAAACGTTACTCTATGCGGATGATACAAGTTTCCTGTTTCACGATAACAATCTTAACGACCTAATGACCAATGCCAATCATGCGTTAAACCTAGCAAGTTCATGGTTCACAGAGAATAATCTCTTGCTTAATGCAAAAAAAAACGTAACTATGCACTTCTCCTCAAAATATAAATCGTCTGCTATACCATTTAATATAACTCTAGACAACAGTACTCTAGAATTAAGCAAATCGACAAAGTTCCTAGGTATCATGATCGATCATCATCTTAGATGGAACATCCATATTAATGAACTGTGTAGTGCGCTTTCTTCGGCAATATATGCGATAAAAAAGATTAAATTCTTAGCTGGTGAAATCGCTGCATTAACTGCGTACCATGCCTGTTTCCATTCTAAAATGACTTATGGTATACTGATATGGGGGAATGCCACAGACAGTTCTAGGGTTTTCATTTTACAGAAAAGTGCACTAAGAGCAATTGCAGGAGTATCCCGTGACACGCACTGCGAACCATATTTTCTTAAGTACAAAATACTGACTTCTACGTCTCAATATATTTTACAATGTCTACTCTATGCTAAATCAAATATTAACGAACAAGAGGTAAACGGGAATATGCACTCCCACAATACACGCAGACGTGATGACGTTATCCTGCCTAAAGTACGCCTTACGCAGACACAAAAGTCCTTTGGATATTTGAGCTATAAGCTCTTTAACCAGCTACCACTCTCCACAAGAAAGATGGAAACAAAGGCGTTTAAAAGATTTATTAAACAAAAGCTACAATCCACACATGCTTTCTATAAGCTGGGTGATTTTTTTGAGCATGCCAATTCCTTCAAATGGGAATAACATTAATATGTAACTTTCAGGTACCTCATTTTAGTTCTTATTGTTTAATAATAATATTATGAATTTAATATTTAATATGTAGATTACAATGTGTAATGTAACATACCTGATCATATACATACGTTGTTTTTTCCAATTTTGTTTTGATACTTCCTATTGTGTGATTATTTTTTGTATAAAGTGCTTGATGACTATTAATATTCTTATAATAATCTATTTTATATGTATACTCATGTACATGAATTCAGCTCTATTTTTTTATTTTTTTTTAAATTTTATTTGTCTGCCGTGTAAAGCCGACTTTAGTCAACGCTATTGTCGAATTAATATTTATGCTTTAATCGTTTTATATCTACATTTAAACTGACGAATTCTAATATGCGATAATTAGCATTAATTCATAATTCATGCTTTTATTGTATATTCCAAATAAATAAACTAAAAAAAAAAAAAAAAAAAAAAAAAAAAAAAACACGTTTTGTTGAGTATTCCAAAATCTGCGACTTCGGTTACAAGTGCCAAGCAGCCGAGGGTAGTCATTTAGAAAACATTATTTTTAAGACATAAAAATTCCAAGATTTGTATTTATCAAAAATAAAAATAAAAATGTATGTTTCGTAGTTAAAAAAAATATATATTCAAACCGCCAACACCCTTTTGGCCCACTCTGTAGTTCATGTCCCCCTTAGTAACAAAAGAATATGTCCCCTTTGTAATAATTCATGTCCTTTTGTAAAATAATCATCCTAGTAAAACTATCTAACTGTCTAAAACTGCGATTTCCGCATCTCAAATGCTATGGCTTGAAAGGGAGAGTGAGTGGATGTTAAGGTGCACGATCACATGTGGCAAGACAGCTCTCCTAAGCCTACCACAGCCGGTCGTTAAATCGGAGTCCACCGCTCATCTCCCAGAAGTGTAATAACAGTATTACGATGAGCCCATCTCCAGTCGGTGAATTTAATAAACTCTTTATTTGCACTTAATAAGTATACAAAAAAGGCGAGCTTATTGCCACATGGCAATGTCTTACAGCTAACCTAAACATAGTGGTACATGCGCGCATTGTGAAAATAAAGATTATTACATAACATACAGACAAGTGGAAGAATTTAAGACTAATAATGCCCGAGGAGAGGAAATTTGGAGAGGAACAGGGGAGAAAGGGAAGAACTGGTTACTTCTTAGAAAGGTAGTAATCCTTAAGGTGAGTCTTAAACGATGGTAAAGAAGGCGAGTTTCGTATGTTTGCTGGGAGATCGTTCCACAGTCTTGCACCATGGACACAGAAAGAATAGGAATAGAAATCACTATTATGACTCGGAATTTTTAATAAACTGTCAGAGGCTGACCGAAGTACGAGACCGTGGGAACTTAGTGGTTCAAAAAGCTCCTGGAGATAGGATGGTGTTAATTGGGTGAGTACACGATATAGGAGAGCCAGTATATGAACATTTCTTCTTTGGCGTATTGGCAACCACTTTAACTGTGCCCTATAGTCGGACACGTGATCATACTTGCGTAGACCGAAGATGAATCGTATGCATACATTTTGCAAACGTTCAAGTTTGTTGAGCAGTTCCTCTGATAAATCGAGATAAGCCACATCTGCATAGTCAAGGAAAGGCAAGAGGAGAGACTGTGCAAGAGATTTTTTTGTGTCCATAGGAAGAAATCTTCGAGTGTTTGCAGAGGGTGAAAACTAGCAAATATTTTACGACTTACCTCGTCCACGTGTGGTTGCCAGGAGAAAGTTCATCGAATTCCACGGCAGCTCTATTTGTATTTTAATTCCACCCACTCTTCCTACGGTAGCTAGCAGGTAATTATCGAGACAAACAACTTACCCGTGGTGAGAACATTGGAAGCTTGCGCTATTTCTTGATAAATATGGTAGTTTGGTAGTAGATATGTGACTGTAATTTCATCGCTGCCGCAACGGATCTCCGCTTCTTGGCAGAGAAGAGCAAAGCAGGACATTGCCACGAGCACAGCATCCGTGTCGATGGACCACAAATACATGAAGAACACCACCTACAATTTAAATAAAGTTGTGCCTGAGCTTCTTCGATTCTTCCTATGGATACAAACGATTTCTTTCTATTGATGCTGTAACGAAAATCACCTTTTGAATTTGGCACATGCAGAGCTCAAAAGACTTCGGACGAAAACAGTCCACTGTCTAGTTAAGCCACTCGTCCATAATAAGTCAACGCCTTACCACGAAAAACCGGGTTTTTATCCAGCGGGCCAATACTTATAGTTTCAGCCAGATTACTCCGGCCTCCCGACTGGTTACAGGTTTCAGGTCCTCTCCCTTACGTAGCAGTGATTCGGTGTCCACCGAATCTATCGCGTACCATGGCATTCTTTGCCGGCTGTTGACACTGTATTGGGTAGCCGAATTGGTCGTTTTAAGAGCGGCTGTAATCAACCACCCCCGCTCTATAGGAAACAACGCCGTTTCCAGACTCCCCCGGCTATCTGTCGGTATGCACAGGTGGTGAACGGTTTCGTGCAGCTTGGGCCACAAGATCCATTTTGTTCTCGGATCGGCTCAACCCAAGTTCTCTGACTAACTGCTGAAGGGGTCTGGAGACTATGGAAATACACTGTTTCCTAAGCGGCGGGGGTGAATGTTTCACCTGATGTTATGCCACTCTTGAAATGACCTTGGGTCACTCGATCCTGTGGCACTACAGGCAAAGAACGCCCAGGTCCGGGATAAATTCAAACTGAATTACCGCTGTAATACAACAGGTAGAGGTTGCGTAAGCGATTTCGGACCCGTAACCAGTCGGGACGAAGGAGGCATCCTGAAGGTTAATTCCAGACGGAGATATACTGCCAAAACTGGTAGTTAGGGGTTGAGGCTGCCGCTGGTACCTTTCCCGGTGCCTCGCCATAAGGCGTTGGCCTCTAACGGGTTGCTGGTGAACTAGACAGTAGATTGTCTTATCCCCAAGACTTCTGCGCTCATTCCACGGCTAAAAGAACGATCTATATCGTTATACCAGCCTGAGGTGACGGGTTCGCCCGTCGTAGTCGACACCGCCATCCTGTCGGTATGCAGTCGATTGGCTGATGCCGCAAGGTGCGCAAACCATCTAGGAGCGCCTGAACTACGATTCCCAGGGGAAATGGCCCTACAAGGGCTCATACTTCTGCTTGGAGGCTGCCGGATAGGTGTTGAGTGTGAGTGAGGTGACCGACCCTATGGGTCATAATGGCTAAACTACACTGGGCCCATTAACTCCCCATTAAGCTTGGATAGATAGGGAAACAGATATACCAACAACCATTTTTAACACGCTTTTATTAGGTCGACCTGTATGTAACTAATTTAACCATCTTCCAAGGATCGTAGCATCATGAAAATTGGCAGCTGTATGTAGTGCTGATGACAATACAATAATATGGTACTGTCGAACTGATCTGATGATGAAGTCGGAAGATATGAACTGGAACTTCATGATGGAACATCGTATCATAGCTGTGTTTGGGCTTGTTAGAAAAGTCTTGGAATGAACTTTGACCACGATTAGGTTTTAAGGTCTGATGATGAAGCCGGAAGATAGGCACTGGCATTCCATGATGGAATATCGTATCATAGCCGTGTTTGGACTTGTTATAAAGGTCTTGTAATGAACTTTGACCACGATTAAAGCGTGTTTTTAGTGTTTTTTTTAAAAACTATTAATTTATTATTATATACAATGATTAGAAAATGAAATGGTACCTCCAATTTGATATGGGCCTGCTTGCATATGGCTATTTGGCTTCCAACGTTAGCGTAATCCTTGTGTCTGGCCAAGAATGCATTTCTACACTTGAGAATGTCTCGAAGCCATCGCAGGACATCACCATAGTTGACAATCTGATGCTGGATCAACTTCTGACTGATAGAGAACAGGACCTGAGAACTGTGAACAAAAACATACACGCATTAAAACAAATAATTGCAATTAATAGGGAAGGATTTCCAATATCTGCCAATAGAGATGTTTATATAGGTCTACAAGGCATATGAAAGAACTATTCTTGAATATGACTAACGGCCCCGGAGCCTCTACTTATGCAAAGATGTAGATTTCCTGGAAAAGGTGCAGCGAAGGGCAACCAAAATGCCAGTGGGCCTGAAAATAGGAATTATGAAGATCGCTTGGAATTACTTGTACTGACTGCTCTCAAACAAAGAAGGAAAATAGTAGACCCGATTCGGACATAAAATTCTGACAAATTATTACGACGTACCTTGGGTAAAGAATATTTACAAATTCAATGTCAATAGAAATCTTCAAGGTCACAGCAAAAAAACTCAACCGTGCAAAATTTGAATCTAATACGGCTTCGAAGGGGGAGTGATTGGGTGGTAAGGTGAACGCTCACATGTGGCAAGACAGCTATCCTAAACCTATTACAGCCGGTCGTTAGTCCGGAATCCACCCTTCACCTCCCAGAAGTGTAATAATTATATATGATGGCCCCCCCAAAAGTGTAACAATAGTATATGATGGGCCTGACTTAGGTCAGTGAATTCCATGGCAGTTCCGTTTGTATTTTATTTATTATTATTATTATTATTATTATATTATACACTAGCAGCTTAAGGCTGATGCGTGTATATCACATGCACTTGTTTTTAAACTTGTGAATGTTTTGCACTAAGAAAAATGTCCAGTTTGTTTTTAAAGCTATTGACGGAGATAGCACTGATGACATCCTCTGGCAACGCATTCCAAGCATCCACTACACGATTTGTCAAAAAATATTTCCTGGGGTTCGATGCTGTAATGTCTTATTTAGCTTCAACGAGTGTCCACGCAGTTGCTTATTGGTGTTCAGGGTATACATGCTCTTGAGGTTGGGCACACTGTAATAACCGTGAAGCATTTTGTAGCTTTCTATTAGGATTTACTCAAGAAGGTTCTGCAAAATAGAGTGGTAGACATGTGGAATAGACTACAATTTGAAGTGATTAGTGCAAGCTCTGTCAATCAATTTAAAAACAGACTAGATTTGTACCTAAAAACTTGGTAACTAATTATGACTATCCCTACAAGTCCTGATCTGGACGTATCAGCAAAGCTGCATGTTAACTCAAATTACAAAGAGCATTGCTACAACACAAAACAGAAGGTGCGTTCCAGAAATAGCATTGTAAGGAAACTAACTGGGAGTACTCGGGGAGCCAACCGAGCTCAATCAAATCAAATCAAAAGGTTCTTTATTCATATCGACACAATTAAATATTATTTTTAATTTATGTTCTTATGATGCGTCCAAGCCTTACTTTCAAGCCGTTTTGTCATTTACATAATCAGATATTGTATAGTATGCTTTTTTATACAATTTTGCTTTGATGGTAGCTTTAAACTTATTTACAGATAGTTCTCTAATAGTATGAGGAAGTTTGTTATAGAAGCGTATACATTGTCCCAAAAAAGAATTGCTTATTTTGTGGAGACGAGCAGCACGTACAACAAGGTTATGCTTATGTCTAGTAGGTATTAAAATTATGAGTGTCACTTTTTATTTTAAACTTGTCAATATTCTTGTGAACATACAACAGATTTTCGTATATATATATTGTGATGCAACAGTAAGAATATTTCTACTACACTCGGAACCTCAGCTCTGGGCCTATGCATCTCCGCAGCGGAATATGCCGCTCTAGTGTAGAGTCGATCGACAAACGCAAAAATGGTCGACAGTTTTGAACGATGCTGCGAGAATTGTCTCCGGCTATCTCAAACGTACTCCGGTCGAAAAACTTTATCCGCTCATTGGCAACGCTCCCCCTGCAATACGTAGTGATGTCTGGACTGATTCTTAATGCCTCAAGATAATATACGACCCAAAGTACCCACTGCGAGGGCTAGAACCACAGCGCGATCGCCTCAAATCGCAAAAGTCATTCTTGAGCGCCACACGACCGCTTCATAGGCTGACTTCATGGATTGACTAATCTTCGAACCGCATCACTCAATGGAGAGCTTCACTTGGCGAGGATGTAAAAAAGAGGTTTCCAAACTTTTTTTTTTCTCGTAGAACACTTTCAAAATTTTACTGGTTTCGGTGGCCCCCTGCTGTTACATTACTACCGGGAGCTAATGGGCCCATGCTGGGTTGGCCATGAAGACCCACGTGTTCAGGGTCGGTCATACTCACGAGTCAACACCTATCCGACGACCTCCACGCACGAGGTGCGAACCTGGGTAGGACGTTCGGGCGAAGGACCTCCCCTGGGAATCAAACCTCTGGCGCACCGTGCGGCGCAAGCCAATCGATTGTGCTCTCCGACTAACAGTTGGGGGAGTCTAGTTTCCTATAGAGCGGGGGTGGTTGCGTACCTTACGGCGACTGCTCTTGAATTGACCATTGGCCATCCGATCCCGGGTAAGAGGCGGGCAAAGGACGCCATGGTCCGCGATAGATTCGGTATACACCTTTTCACCGCTTCGTAAGGGAGAGGAATGCGCAAGCGACCTCGAACTCGGAACCAATCGAGAGACCGGAGAAATCTGGTCACAATTGGTAGTTAGGGCGCGAGTGTCGGGCCCGCCAGGTAACATTACTGGCTATCTCGCGGTAAGGCGTTGGTCTCTAACGGGTTGTGGCATAGCTAGACGCTGGGTTGCTTTGTCCAAAGTCTTCTACGCTCACTCCAGGGAGATAGAACGACTATTCGTTAAAACTCCCTGTGGTGACGGGCTCGCCCGTTGTAGTCGACAACTCAAGTTGTTACATTACTACCATATTCCCAAAACTCATCAAAAAATGTGAAGATAGAACTAACGATAGAAATTTTCATCGCGGCTGAGTTCCAATACTAAATACGGTAAAAATAAAATAAAAAAAGTATATTATCTTGTGTTCTATTTATTAAAATAATATGATTACAGACTTAATAGAAATAAAATTGAACATTATAACGTACCGTAACTTCAACAATGCAAATCAACAATTTTAAAAATAGTCATAATTTTAAGAGGCCGTGTACGAAATCGATGTGACCAAGATACCTCTATAATCAATGGTATAATATAACTATAGGTAGGTAGGATTTTCGGAGCCAAAGAGATACGTCCACCCTTTGGAAGCGCTCGGCGGGGACTAGCTGACTTGAGGCGTGAACCGTATCATAGGCGAGTATCATAATGCGAGAATTAGATTGTTTTAAAAGACTTTATTGCCAATTTTAATTAATGTTTTGCATTTTTTTTTTGAGGAAATGGATTGATATTGAACTAAAGTTTATTTCTGTTGTTTTTATTTTATGAACGAGAGTTCTAAAAGGCCAAAATCAAAAGCATTTCTTCGCCCATTTTCTAAAAAAATTGACAAAGTTAAATATTTTTTTTATCAACAATTTTATATGAAAGTAGTAAAAAGTGATTCACTTATTATATAGAATGTTATATTCTAAACCTCTTACAGAAAAATTCACAAACAGTCGCCGGTTTAAGGTCAATTAATCAAAATTCTATACTAATTTTCAAAAAAGTAGCTCACTCATTAGACAATAATATAAATGATCTTTTATGTTGTGCAATAAAACTTATAGAAATACAGTATTTTAACCTTAAATTTACGTCTGCAAAATTACGTAAATTCACGTACCTAATGCGCAAAATTTCGTGTACAGCCTCTTAACCCTTGGAGTAAATGGGTATTTTCATGGATGCATCTGTCTCTTTTGCAGGATTTTCGGCGACATCGACCTTAAAGTACTATAACTACGAAACTACTACACCAATCATAAAAAGAACAACTGCACAATGATTGCATTGAAATTTCGAATATAGAATATTGAAATATCATTTTGTAAAACAATTAGATAATTATGAATAAATATGAGAACGTCAAAGAAGTGAAAAAAACACGGAACCAGATCTGGTCGTATCATACTCAACGGATAATTGTTTCAGAACCAGATTTAATCGTATCATACTCAACGGGTTAATGGGAGGAATGTACTTGATGGATTGACAGCAAATTACCAATATTAGGCTTCAGTTTTGTAAGGAGTAACCGCAAATATCCCCGTTCTGTGATGTTCCTTTTTTCAGGAGACAGTACACGCGACACTCGTTGTACTGAATATCGAATATCGAAGATCGCCATGAACATTGATATACATAGGTATTGGTGAAGAATCAAACAAGTTCATGCAATATTGCAAGCACAGCACAAATCGTATTTCGTCCCTTTGCACGTCTGATCGAGCGTTTTGAGCAGGCGGGCGGCGCTTTGCAAGTATCGACACCCCATTGTACTGAATATCAAATATTCAAGTTTTTACAAGTAACAGTCGCTGACCTTCTTAAAATACAGTACTCAAAGAAAATAAGGAGGTTTGAAAAAAGGAAATTAATTCTAAATATAGATTGATAAGTAAAGCCAAGCCAACATTTTAGTTTTTTACTGTCGAAATCAGATATATTGTCGTAGACCCCGACTTACAACTCGTGGACCCCTATTTGTTTTCACGCCAATGTAGACCACCGTCGAGTCTCCCGTGGACCCCTGGGGGTCCGCCTGAACCACTTTGGGAATCGCCGACGTATAGGAAGAGATACCACCGCAGTCCATCTACCCTATACCGCTCGGCGTCGTTTCGACAGACCGAAGGCGGGTGTGACGAGACGCCGAGCCAATCTCGTCCGCTGGGGATACGCAGAGAATATAATATGCGACTGTGGAGTTGCCGCAGGATCGAGACCGCGTCCTATCCTGCCTGCAATTGTCAACCGCCATCGCACACTAGTACCTACGAGAGGCGAACGACGAGACGTGTCTTTGGACAGACATGTCCTAACCCGGCCCGGACACGTTAACGAACAAACGAGCATAGTTGACATACCTTACGTCCCAGAATGTGTTGACGGGGGCTTCGGGATTCCAGACGTCGATGCGGTCCGGCCGATGCAGAGCGAGCAGCGCCTCCATTGCGTGCTGCGACACTTCGCCCATCGCGCCCTGGTGCACGAGCGAGACCAGCCCGTTGATCAGCTCCAGCGTGGACGACTGGATCTCGTGGCCCGCTTTCCCCTGGCTGTGCAGCATGAGCATCGGATCGGCGCGGATCAACCTCACCATGTACAACAGCAGGTTCTTATACGCCGGAATCTCCTCGGATCGATTGAACTTCGACTGCACGTCTTTCGATTTGAGCGTCAGAGACGTGATCATCCGCAACGGCGTATGCGCGATGTAGCCTTGCGTCGCCTTGTTTAAAGTATCCGTGAACATGGCGCGCAGCTCGGTCGACCGGCCGTATAAGAGCTCGATTTTGGGCCACCAGTTCAGACGCGACTGCGTTATGATCCGCAACAGCGACGTTACGATGACGTAGTGATACGCGATCGGACTGTTTAAATTCAGGCAGACTTTCAGCGCTTCGTTGTTGTGCGGCATGATTCGGAAGCACGACACGAAGCAATCGACCATCAGGTCGATGTCGTTGTAGTAGTAATACGTCTGTCCGCGCGGGTACGGCTTGTTCGGGTTGAAGAGCAGCGCTTTCAAGTCGTTTATGATGCCGTGGACGAGCGTGAACGTGACGTTGTTCGAGTCGTTTATGTTTATGTACGTCGACGCTTTGCAGAGTTTGACGCACGTCAAGACGGCGGCCTCGGTCAGCTGTTTCGAGTTGGTCTGCGGGCTCAGGCCGCGCTTCACCGAATCGATGAAATGCTTCTTTTTGCTGTGACGCGGACTACACGGCGCGCCGCTGTCCGCGTTCACGATCTCCTCCAGAACGGACGGACTCAAAATCAGCAGCATTATCTGCAGAGGCCACATGGCGACGCGGAACTTTTTGTTATCGGAGAAGCCGTCGTGGATGATGTCGAAGAGCGTGTCGCAGCAGCGCGACAGGTCGTCGTTAGGCTTGCGCTGGATATCGGCGAACTCTCGAGGGTACGTGTCCACCCAGTTCCAAACGGCTCGCTCCAAGCTCGAGATCAGAATGATGTGCGCTGATTTTTTCAGCAGGCGAAACTTCTGGATCGTCTCCGTTAGCAATCTACAGAGGGAAAGGCAATTATTGATTATATTGAGTAAAAGATCGAATTCAGGAAAAACTTAAAGATCTCAGGGGAAAATTCTAAGTTGGATATCACACTTCTTATCTAGCTGGACCTTTCAAGTGAAAGTAGGTGACTATACATCTAAATATTTAAATGTCTCCGATTGGCTTATGCGGCACGGTCTTCGCACCGTGCGGCATAAGCCAATCGATTGCGCACTCTGACTAACAGTCGGGGGAGTCTGGAAGCAGTACTGTCTCATATAGAGCGGGGGTGGTTGGCGGACCTTACGGCGACTGCTCTTGAAACGACCATCAGCTACCCGATCCTGGGTGAACAGCCGGGCAAAGGATGCCGTGGTACGCGATAGATTCGGTATACACCGCTTCGTAAGGGATAGGATCGCGCAAGCGACCTCAAACTCGTAACCAATCGAGACTGGAATAATCTGGACGCAATTGGAAGTAAGGGCGTGAGTGTAAGCCCGCTGGGTAACACTCCTGGTTATCTCGCGGTTAAGGCGTTGGCCTCTTACGGGTTTGTGGCGGAGCTTGACAGTGGACTGTTTTTGTCCAAGTCTTCTGCGCTCACTCCAGGGAGATAGAACGACTAATCGTTAAAACTTCCTGAGGTGACGGGCTCGCCCGTTGTAGTTGACAACTCTAGTTGTCTCCAGTGGAGTACCCTAGGATCAGCGCTGGGTACACTTTTATTCACTTTGTAACTTTTGTAGCTTTGTAGCTTGCAGCTACAAAGTGTTAGCTTGCAGCTAACACTTTGTAGCTTTTCCTAAAGATTTATAAAACATATGTCCGACCTATGCTGGAGTATGCATACCAGATCTGGAATCCCTACTTCAAGAAGGATATTGACCTACTGGAACGAGTACAACGTAGAGCTACAAAAATGCCAAATGCGCTGAGAAATAAAAGCTACGAAACCCGGCTGGATGAGCTTGGCCTGAGCACTCTACAAGAGCGAAGGGAACGGGGAGATCTCATTGAGACTTTTAAGATTCTGAACGCCTTCTACAGCGTTCCCAGGCTGCAAGATATGTTCTCCCTTGCTAATACTACAAACCTGAGAGGACACTCTAAAAAGCTGTACCACAATAAGTTCAAGCAGAACCCTCGCCGGCACTTTCTCACCAATAGAGTGGTAGAATCTTGGAACAATCTACCCAGTGAAGTTGTAAATGCTGTCTCCGTAAATGCTTTCAAGAACAAACTGGACGATCATATAAAACATAAAACAAAAACAATAACAAAAACTGTTACTAAAAAATAAGTGTTGTGATATAGGCGCATCAGCTAAAGCTGCTAGCCTATTATTAATAATAATAATAATAATAATAATAATAATAACTTAAGGATCTTCAAGGTACAATTACATCACAGTACAGCTATTTTGCTGATGACACAAAAAAAATGCCAATTCTATTCTAAGCAGTGATTAGCTTCAGCAAGATCTTGATAAAATCAAAGCATGGATGGAAGATTGGTCGCTTACTTTGAACAACAAGGAATGTTTAGTGTTTCATATCTGGAAAAGCAACCTGAACAAACAATATTATCTGGCAATCGCCCAACTAGAAGCAGTTAAGCAATATAAAGATCTCGGTATAACAATTAATAATGATCTCAAATGTTAAAAACACATAGTTGCCTCGCTAAAAGAGCCAACGCTACTCTGATAAAGAATGCTTTATAATATTTGTCAATAGAGGTGTTTATAAAAATCTACAAGGCTTCCGTAAGATCTATTTTTGAATGTGGCTATTGCCCACACTCATAAATATCAGGGGCAAGCGGGGACAATCAGGAGCAATCGGGGGCAGCTATCAGGGTCGAACGCTTCACGTCAAATGAGTAGGTCATCGCTGCCACGAATGCCTATTTCGCAGAGTTCCCGAAGACGTATCATTGCGAGAGTTTAAAAAAGTTGGGAGTACCGCTGGGAAAAGTGTATCGCCCTGGAAGGGGACTTTGTCGAAATATAAAAACAAAAACCTGTTCAATAATAAATAAATACAAACGGAGCTGCCATGGAATTCACCGACCGGAGTCGGGCAATCATAATACTATTTTTTTTACACTTCTGGGGGGTGAGCAGTGGATTCCGGACTTACGAACCGGCTGTGGTAGGTTTAGGACAGCTGTCTTGCCACATGTGAGCGTTCACCTTACCACCCATTCACTCCCCCTTCGAAGCCATAGAATTTGAGATGCGCAAATCGCAGTTTTAGATAATTTTTCTAAAAAAGAGTTGATTATTTTTCTGGAAAGGCCAAGATCTTTAAAGAGGTGAAATAGAGATTTAGCTGGCAGGCCACGAGCGCCAACTTCCACCGCGTGAAGGTGAACAGTGAAGCCGTTCCGGGTTACGGCATTTGCAAGATCATGGTATTTATTTAATTTGTACTCGTGGTCTTTTGGGATATTTGATTCCCGTGGAACAGTTAATTCTACAATAAGAGCCACCTTCCGAGATAGAGAGTAAAGAGTTATATCTGGACGGAGGGCTGTGCATCCGAGACTTTCAGGGAATTTATACTGCTTAGAGACCGAATCAACCTCCAGAATCCAATCTGTAGCTTTCTCGGTTATTGAGAAAGGTTTTGTAGTTAAATGTTTTTTGCCTTTAGAGCCATCCCGCACAAACTGTATTGGGGGTTTGGAGGATACTGTCAAACCCTTGTTGGCACGAGCCACTGAGAGACTAATTACCTCGCAAATAACAGCGAGAACTTTGCCATGGCGGTAAGTGTACCGTCCTTGATCTAAGGCCACCTTGCAGCCAGCTAGAATGTGTCTAGCTGTGCAAGGGGTATTGCTACAGAGGGGACAAGAACTATCCTCGGCAAAGCTCCAACGAGCGAGGTTACTGGGGTCTGGAAGTGTATGCTGAAAGGCATTCAAATAAAATTTCAGCATCTCTGGCGTCCAGTCATAGAGCATTACCTTCCAGTGCATTGGAGGCGGAATGCGAAAGTCCCCAATTGTTGTCCAATCATTCTGGCATTGAAGGCCAATAGCATGAGCCATACTCTTGCTGTCGTAATCTCCCCGCAAAAGAGACTTCTTCAAGTCCACGTCGCTCGTGGCTGTACTGCCATACCCCAGACCAGTGCCATTCTGGCTGATTCCAGTAAGGAACTTTTTGTGGAAGTCTACGCGGGCTAAATAGTATTATGATGGGCCCGACTCCGGTCGGTGAATTCCATGGCAGCTCTGTTTGTATTTATTTATATATACAATACTATCAACTACTCCAGTAGATAGGCATTCCTACACTTGGATGCGCCACAAAATTAAATGTTTAAAATTTAATTATTAAAAACATAACTATCATGATAGTTGTCATGGCTGTAATATTATATTCAATATTACAAATAATCAAAATATACTAATGTCATTAAATGGTAAGAGAGAATAATATATTAAAATAGAAATGCAAATTCTATGTAGAATAATCAACGTAAAATAATTTTATCGTCAATCCAGCAATATGCCTTGGTATTTTTTAAACATAAATAGATGTAAACTAAATTATATGAGAATTAGACTGTCAGCTATCATAATTTCGTTATGTTTAAAATTTTAGAAATTTTGCTAATTATCAACATGGAAAATAAACTCGGAATTTTCAAACTCCCTTATACCATAAATTGGGTGTCTTACCAAATTATTTATAATTATCTTTTTAACCCCTCAAGCCCCGATTGGCCGATATCGGCCACAACACGATTCAGCATGACGGCCCTGCTTTAATTTAATTTGTTTATTTTATTATGTTAATATGTTTCATTTTAATTATGGGTACAGTGGTTTGGCAGTAATTAATGTTTTGGTGAGACAGTGTCGTAATTCAATTTTTATACTAATTTTTACAAAATTTTTTGGGACAGCAACTTGTCAATCGGCTGAGAGGCCGAGGCCTGAGGGGTTAAATTAGTCCTCTCCGAGGCTTTTCATTCTTATAGAATCTTATTATAGATGGACAAATTTTGGTGTATAAAACTGTATCGCACTTTGCTAAGTCGCTGTCGGTTTATGCGGAGATTGGATTTATTCCTCGTATCGTGATGATGAAAATCACTATTCACCGGAACTTCGGCTAGGTGTCGACGAGCGTACAAAATATTTCGGTAGATGTAGGAAGAAAATAAAGTCATGATTCCCGATTCTACAAACAGCGGCTTACGAGAACTTCTTTTCTTTTCTGGAGGAGAAAATTCTTTTTGAGTTTAGTGCCATTCCCCAAAACAGAAGGCCATATGTAATGAGGGAGTGGAAATATGCAAAATAAACAGATTTAGCGGCTTCAAAACCGCATAAATTTCTTATCTTTCTAATAGCGAATATGGCACTGCACAATTTTTTACGGAGATCATTTAAGCGATGGGACCATTGTAATTTATAAATAAATAAATAAATAAAGAATTCATGAAACGATACAAACCTGACCAATCGCACGACGTCCACGTTGATATGCTGTATCAGCTCGATGTCGGAGTAGTCGGGGTTCTCCTCGGAGCTGGCGGACAGCTCCTGCAGGCGCGCGGAAATGCGGTTGAAGACCGCATTGAAGAAGTTGAGGCTGAGGGCAAACAGCACCTTGCTGGCCAGCCGCTTGAGCATTTGGTCGTTGGGGTTGTCCTGCGGCACGTCGATGAACTGGCAGATCTCCCGCAGCAGCAGCTTGACGTTCATGGCCTCGTCGAACTTGGTGGCGTCCTTGGGCTGCGCGCTCAGGCACTGCTGCAGCGCGTCCAGCAGGATGACCAGCGTCTCGTACACGCTGCGCTCCAGCTCCGGCGGATGCGGGCGCGCGACGCTACTCGATAGGGGTTGTATCTGGAACAAAAATATACTATTTTATTATTATTCAAAACGTTGATCGTATAGCGTATTAGATTGCTCAACGTCGTACTTACTACGAAACGCAACAACCCGCAGTAGCTCCCTTTTATGCGTACCCCGAATACGACTGGCAAAAGTACAGAAAAGCTACTCGTACCTCGGCATTAGATTCTATAATCTACTCCCTACAAAATTTAAACAGCTGGAGGACATACAATTTTAAAAAAACATCAAGGAGATGCCGATAGGCCACCCTTTCTATAATCTGGCCGAATTTGAGGGCCATGATTTTTCAAATATTGTGCCCATTTAAATTACTTAAAAAAGTAGAGCCTTATTGTATGATTATTTTATATGGTCTTATATCTGTACTTTTAGTTTAAAATGTATAATGTAGATTTAATTTGATTATTTAACATTTTACTGGCAATTTGAATATTACGATGAATAATTTTACTACGTATCTTTTCGAATTACTAACTACTTCAAATATTAGGCTTCTATTTTGATTATTTATATTTATAGTTTGACAATCTAGTAGTTAATTTTTGACGACCTATGTATGTTCAGTAAAGAGTAGTAACGAAACTTACTACCTAATCCAATTATTTTGACACGTCCAAGAGCGGTCTTTAGCCGTCAATTGGACACGGCAAAAATGTAATGTAATGTAACAACTAGATGTCACTCATAGCGCCGAAAATTGACTAATCTTCTATTATTATATTCAGTACGGCGACTTCCGCAATCTAACAGTACGACGGCGCACTGTAGATGGCGCTATAAACGCGCCTACTTGGTATAAAATATTGTTATAATACGGAACGAATTTTAAATCCATACCTCTTGTTATTTTAATACAATTTACATAAAAATGCCCGTTTTTAAACTGGTATACAGGTTTCAATACAAAATAATTACTCAGTTTAACCTCTGGGACGCCAATACCACCATTTAATGGTGTTTCTGTTCTATTCCTCCCTCCACTGGGGAGGACTTAGAGAATTTTGCGTGGAATGGCTGACTTCCAAAGGGTTAAAAAAAATATTCCACAATAATATAATAATAGTAATATATAATAGCATTGATATATGATAGCATAGCATAGTAATATATGATAGCATGAATGTTTCTTTTTGTAAAATTGATTGATTATAAAACCCAATACTGTAACCAGTGATCTATCACATTTTTATACAGGCTGATTGCATCACAGATATATATATATATATATATATATATATATATATATATATATATATATATATATATATATATATATATATATATATATATATATATATATATATATATATATATATATATATATATATATATATTATTTGTTGTGTGGGGCTTTTCTAAGGTCTTTATGAGCCTTGTAACACTGCGACCATTGCTGATCTATTGTGTTCGCCACCTACTATAATTCTGCGTTAAGCCTCGTGTCATTTAAGAACCGCAACAAGCTTTTGGCGCCAGATTGTTTTACCTCCTCATGTTGGAGGTAATGACCACCCAAGTGGATGTATCTTTTAAGCATCAGCAGGCCACACTCGCACATGAGGTGCAGAAGAGTTTCCTCTGCCCCTTGGTAGAACCTGCACATTTTTGTGTCTCGGAGCTTGAGGTTGTACATGTGTTTGTTGAGGCCACAATTCCCCGTGAACGCCCTCACCAGTATGCGTAGATTGTTCCTATTTAGCGATAAGGCTTCACGGGCCGTCTTAGGGTCGTAGGCCTTAATTAGCGCTTTGGATTGATTCAACCCTGGCGTGTTGTTCCAGTGGTTGATGGATCACAGATATAACACGGAGAGATAGAGTGCCATCTATTGGTCTATCTGAACTTTAACCTTTCGGAAACCAGCCTTCATGCAAAATCAGCGCCGCACCTTTTTGGGCCATTTTGTATATAAATACCAACAAAATCATTTTTTTATGAATTCTTTCTTGTTACCTAATAACTAATCTTGTAAGTGATGTATATTATATATTTATATATATTTATGGAAGCCGGCCAAGACAGCTACGCGCAGATCTGTCAACCACTGCAAAAAGCCCATCGCCCTTTTTGGCATCTCAACGGTTAAAGTGTGTAATTGGGCCCGATTGCGTTTCTTTGTGAACTAAAACTAAAATTAGTCCAAGCGAACGAGACAGAGCAATACGTTAGAGCGGGATATGAAACGAACGATCGTCGATAAATAATACCTGCCGAACTTATACTCGTCCGAATACATTCGAGCATATTTCGTGCGTTGTAAGATTTGACCTTGGCGGGCAGTTTTAATGCGAAAAAGTGACAATCGGTCATCTCACACTCTGCTCTAGCGTATTGCCCTGTCTCGTTCACACGGACTAATTTCCGATTTTAGTACGTATTGAAATCTGTATACCAAATAAAAAACTGATATCCTAAAGTAAAAATTCAAACAATAGGAGCTATGAATTTAAAATTCATTTATTATTATATTATTATTTTATTTCGAGACTAGCTGACCCGTGCCCACTTCGTTGGGCGGTAAAACTTTTTAATTGTGATGAAATTATGAGTGTGGTTCGGTTAGTACTGAGTGCTATGATTTATTTCCTGACTGCCAAAAGAAGGGTTATATTTTTACTGCATATGTATATATGTATTTGCATGCCAATTTGACTATATTACCGTTATTTGTGAGTGTCTTCTTGTGAGTGTCTTATTTGTGAGTGTCTTATCTCTTTAACCATTTATGCAGTAAAAGGGAAATTATATGCAGTAAAAGAGAAAAGTCTTTTGTTTAAAACACTTGAGACGATAAATTTACTATTTTGATAAGAATTCATAATTGTTGATAATATGACCAATAAACATGACCTAACGATTTAAATTATTTTTTTAATATAAAAAACTACTTTTTGTGACTTAAATATAAAAGTTAGACATATGCTGTCGCTGACTTTTTAGTAGGCATTATCAAGCTCTACAGCTTTTCTCTAGAACTTAATCATATATCTCTCATCGTTAAGGCAGCGTTAGTTAGAAACGTTTTCATTCGACCGCTTATTCTCTGACTTTCTTTGCAAATCCGACTACCACGAAAAAGTCTTTTCATTTTTCGGATTAATATGACTATGACACTCACAAATAACGTGGCTTTCTATTGGTAAAATCGGTTCAGTAGATCCAGAGATTGCTTCCTACATCACAAACTTTACCTCTTTATAATATTAGTATAGATAATACAAGAAGATTAATCAATGTTTGAAAGTATGAGTGCCATCTACATGTTGTTTCGTAGTAAAATCATAGTTGCCAAATCGTAGTATGGCATCGAGCAATCTAATACGCTATATAATCAATGGTAAGAGCTAAATAGTTCAGACTGTTGTTGAACAGTTGCTTTAAGGTTGGTTGAAGAATCTTACCATTTCGTTGACTCTCTGTAGTATTTTAGTTAGGCCTGATATCACTAGGGAGAATCTGTGTCTGCTGATCTTTATGATGGCAGATTTACACTGTTCCATGTTGATGCGCGAATGCGCATTCTGAGGACCACCGCGCGTCGGCAACTGAAAGGCAAAACAGAGTTGAATCAACACAGACTAAAGGAGTCTTCCAGAAGCTCAGCCATATGTGGATAATAAATGGAGGTCTTTAATCCTTAATCAAGCTGTGAAAGACTTTGTCTATCTGGGCTCCATGATATGCAACGACAGAAACTGTGAAAAGGAAGTCTCACGCAGAAGCCAGATGGCAAGATCGGCCATGAGCAAGCTAGAAAGGCTGTGGAAGAATCGGGGTATAAGCAAGCGGACTAAAGTCAGGCTGGTTCGAGCTCTGGTTTTCTCCATTTTTCTCTATGCATCGGAGACATGGACCCTAAAGGCTCGGATACGCACCAAAATCGATGCACTGGAGATGTGGTGTTGGCGTAAAATGCTAGGAATCCCATGGACAGCACGCCGCACCAACAAATCTGTCCTGGAAGAACTCGGCATCCAAGTGCGACTCTCCACCGTATGCATGAGAAGGGTCCTGCAGTTCTTCGGTCATGTTGCCAGGAGAAACCCAGAGAATCTGGAGAAGATGCTTTCCGGGGGTCAAGTGGAGGGAAGAAGAAGCACCGGCCAGATGGAACGACGTCATCAAAGAAGTTACAAAAGGGTCAATACAATCTGCGACCCGCCATGCAGAAGACAGGAGCCTCGTAGGCAAACTGTTATCTAGTGGCCACGATCCTCAGTAATGAGGGAACGACGGAGAAGAAGAATCCTTTGAGGACTATTAGCATTCTGGTAAAATACGAAAAAAATTGATATACAACAGTCATCCAGAAAGTAAGGTTACAACATTTATGTAGGATCGAAAAATGCTTTTATTTAACCCCTTGAGTATGATACGACCAAATCTGGTTCTGAAACAATTATCCGTTGAGTATGATACGACCAGATCTGGTTCCGCGTTTTTTTCACTTCTTTGACGTTCTCATATTTATTCATAATTATCTAATTGTTTTACAAAATGATATTTCAATATTCTATATTCGAAATTTCAATGCAATCATTGTGCAGTTGTTCTTTTTATGATTGGTGTAGTAGTTTCGTAGTTATAGTACTTTAAGGTCGATGTCGCCGAAAATCCTGCAAAAGAGACAAATGCATCCATGAAAATACCCATTTACTCCAAGGGTTAATTGAAATTCACAAGAGATATCACAAATATATTAAACTATTTTTCAATGTAATCACCGCCGAGATTGGGACATTTCTGTAGTTGCGGCATACCTATCTCATTATCGATATTATTTGATGTTTAAAGATCTTGGGCTACAAAGGGTTAAAAGAGCCATAAATTCTTTAAATCTCCAGTTTGATTTGTAATTTTTGACTGAGTATGTATCATTTTATCAGTTTATTACTATGATTTTGACTTATTTACTCAACGATAATTTTAATTATATGTATAGTATTTTAAATCATACTTTGAATATTATTTTATGTTACTTTATAGTTCCAAAACTTAAATTTATATTTTTTAACTATTGATGATTTTATGTCTAATGCTGAGAACATTTTAATATTTTTCGTAACGTTTTTTAAGATAATTTTGGAAATATAAATCAGATATATATTAATTAGAAATACTTTTGACTATTATAAACAGGATAAATGGGAATTTACAACGTGAAGTTTGTGGCACCCAACGCTTCGGCGATGTTGCAACCGTCTTTGTCTAGAGTAGATCATTGTCAGTATACCGTGGACAACGGCGGTTGCAACATCGCCGAAACGTTAAGTGCTAGAAACTTCATGCGGTAAATTCGTTTTTATTCTATTTATAGTGTCAAACAACCGCGATAGTCTTTGATTTCATACTTTTGTCTATTTTTAACAAATCTATAATTTTAATCTATTTTTGTAAACAATTTTTGTAAATGATATTTCATGATTTTTTCATTACTCGTTACCGTTAACCCTTGGAGTAAATGGGTATTTTCATGGATGCATCTCTCTCTTTTGCAGGATTTTCGGCGACATCGACCTTAAAGTACTATAACCACGAAACTACTACACCAATCATAAAAAGAACAACTGCACAATGATTGCATTGAAATTTCGAATATAGAATATTGAAATATCATTTTGTAAAACAATTAGATAATATGAATAAATATGAGAACGTCAAAGAAGTGAAAAAAACGCGGAACCAGATCTGGTCGTATCATACTCAACGGATAATTGTTTCAGAACCAGATTTGGTCGTATCATACTCAAGGGGTTAACTTAAATTATAACCAAACTGTTAAAAAAAACTGGTATGCATGCCTTAACCCATTTACAACGACCGATCATTATAAAGATAAAAAAAAGTATGGGGAATACCCCCAATTTAAAAATATTAACGAGCAGATAACTTTTGCTTAATGTTTACCAATCGCCGCAGTGATCGTTTGACAGTGTTTCGGTGCATAGATAATTATCTTATGATCATAATTTTGAACTGCTTTTCTATTTTAATTCGTATTAGCGTAATTAACTTTTACTATGTCTTCAAAACGGTAGTGTTTACAAATAAGCTTGTGATTGAAATTTATTTTAAGCACGTTTTTTATAAATGTATGACCGAGATATATATAGATTATATAGATAGATAGATAATAAAGCCTTTTCATAGTAATAACTGTGTTTATTTCATTTAAAATAGGATACAACCGATAAAGTAGTAGTTATATGAGCATTAACCTACCTGCCTATTAGTACTGATCGTTAAAACAATCCGCATTTTCCGAGCTTTCCTGAAAAGTCAGTTCTTTTGGTATTTTTCCATGTTTACTTTATGCATCAAGGTATCAATAATATTAAAAAACTACTGTGATACAACAAAAAGTTTCAGTAACAACTGGGTTAATATAGGCCTGGGCCTAGTTAGGCGGTCTGTGCAATAAAGTTATCAAACAAGCAAACAAAGTCCTTGCTGTTAATCTCAAGGTAATTAGCCTCTCGGTGGCTTGTACCAATCCAATACAGTTTGTGCGGGATGGCTCTAAAGGCAAAAAAAACCGCTACAAAACCTTTCGCAATAATCGAGAAAGCTTCAGATTAAATTCTGTGGGTCGATTTGGTCAATAAACAGTCTCAATTCCCTGGAAGTCTCGACCGCACAGCCCTCCTACCAGATATATCTCGGAAGATGTCCCTTATTGTAGATTTTACTGTTCCATGGGAATTCAATATCCCAAAGAACAATGAGTACAAATTAAATAAATAGTATGATAATGCAACTGCCGTCACCAGGAACAGCTTCCCTGTTCAACTTCACACGGTGGAAGTTTGCGCTCGTGGCCTGCTAGCTAAATCTCTGTTCCACCTCTTTAAAGATCTTGGTTTCTTTAGAAAATAATCAAGCCTTTCCTAGAAAAAATATCTAAAACAACAATTTCCGCATCTCGAATTCTATGGCTTCGAAGGGGGAGTGAAAGGGTGGTAAGGTGTACGCTCACGTTTGGCAAGACATATGTTCTAAACCTACCACAGCCGACTGTCAGTCCGGAGTCCAATGCTTACCCTCAAAAATTTTGGTCTGAGTTCCCAAGGACTTGTAGAGCAAAGCAGTATATTTTGTAGTTTGTTGCTGTTGATATTATTACCAAAGAGTGATAAATCTTTCACCGTCTTTTATATTAGGAGAGTTATTTTTAAACGACTGCCCAACAAAAAAGGATTTTAAACGTGTTCAGGATTCATTTATGCATGTTTTCCGTTTCTTTATTCCATCATAACTTCTAAACGCTTGAACCGATTTAGAAGTGTGTGGCATTGTTAAAATAATTATGTCATCCCGAGTGTCATATGGTACCTCAACTGTCCAAATATCAAGTAAGTAGTTGTCTAAATGTCCAAATGTCAATAAATTAACATAAATATATAGAGTTTAGTGTCAAATGAAGGGTCTGATTGAGTACATTTCGGAAATATACATATATCTATATGGATAAATACATAAATTACAAATATTAACCCTTGGAGTAAATGAGTATTTTCATGGATGCATCTGTCTCTTTTGCAGGATTTTCGGCGACATCGACTTAAAGTACTATAACTACGAAACTACTACACCAATCATAAAAAGAACAACTGCACAATGATTGCATTGAAATTTCGAATATAGAATATTGAAATATCATTTTGTAAAACAATTAGATAATTATGAATAAATATGAGAACGTCAAAGAAGTTAAAAAAACGCGCGACCAGATTTGGTCGACTCGTACTCAACGGATAATTGTTTCGCGACCAGATTTGGTTGACTCATACTCAACGGGTTAAAAAAAAACCATACTAAAAATAATGATTTATTGGAGTATAGGAACTTTTCTCAAAAATCGAAAAAATAAAGAAATACTACTAGATTTGATCACTGTAATGTGAAAGGATAAAGCTTCGGATGCGTAAAATTTCGAGATAAAAGAGAACACAAAGTTACATACAAAAAAAAGATTTTTTAAACTCAGTTCTTAAGATTGTTTTTTAAAAAAGGTAATCCAACCTACCGCCAAATAAGTGTAGTGTATTAAATAATATTTATAATAATAACTAGCTGCGCCCCGCGGTTTCACCCGCGTGGTGATGGAAAATTGTGATAATGATGATAGAAAACCATATATCTTTATAAATTATAGCTTATTTGTTATTCTGATGTGTAAGCTATATTATTGTAAAAATTCATCAAAATCCATGCAGTAGTTTTTGCATGAAAGAGTAACAAACATCCATACATACATACAAACTTTCGCGTTTATAATATTAGTAGGATGTGGTATTCTGATGTGTAAGCTATATTATTGTAGTGTCATCAAAATCCATTCGTTGTTTTTGCATGAAAGAGTAACAAACATCCATACATACATTCTTACAAACTTTCGCGTTTATAATAGTAGTAGGATTATATAATACTAGCTGCGCCCTGTGGCTTCACCCGCGTGGTGATAGAAAATTATGATAAAGATGATAGAAAACTATATATCTTTATAAATAATAGCCTATGTGTTATTCTGATGTGTATGCTATATTATCTGCTACCACCTCAACACAGGTTCATACCTAGTGAGGTGAAACGCACAACGGCCCAATCAAGAGGCCAAGTGCGGGAAAAAGCCCAGACTAACTAACTAACTAACCTAGTGAGGTGGTAAACCGATATGTGAAAAAATGAATTTCCTTTCTAAGCTAGGTACAATATGTACACTTATTATAAAATGTTTTTGTGGTAGAATAAGGATTTTCTTTTTGTAAATTGTAACTTGAATTTCGGAAATAAATAAATAAATAAAAAATAAATACATAAATGTATGGGTTTGCCGCTTCTTTGAATGCCTATTAGTTAGTTAGTTAGTTTGACTGGGCTTTTTCCCGCACTTGGCCTCTTGATTGGGCCGTTGTGCGTGGCTCATGTTTCTATTTATGTTACTCCAGCCAACCCAGGCTGTCCCAGAAGGTTAGCAGCCTGTTTGGGTTGCTACAGGCCTCCGAGACAGATGCTGGAGATTGTTGAATGCCTATAACTCACTTATTTATTGAGACCGAATGAAGATTATTGCAGATTCGGAATCAGCGTGGTCAATTTAATCGGGTGATGTTAAAAAACTAGCAATGTAGAAGAGGTTTCTATACTGCAATAATACCGAGATAAAACCAAAATTGACACGGCAGCTGGAGGCTTTACCAAAGAGTTACTTCCAGAAATGTTTTAAAGACTGGAAAAAACGCTTATTAGAGAGGGAAGCACAAAAGGGATCACAAAAATATGGACGATTAAACTGCCACTTAGAAAAAACAAAATTGTCATTACTTTAAGATATTCGCTTGGTATTGATTATGACAGTTATATTTCACCAAATGTAAAGATAAATATCCGACATACAACATACATTCATACAAATATAGTAGCTATCATATTAGCTATCAAATATAGTATTCATCAATGAGGTCCGCCCATTCATGCGCCATAGTACATAATCTATAGTATTGCATTGTAGCTACGATTGGGCGTAACGTAAAATATTGAATGAAAATCGCCGCAAAACATAAGCCGGCAGCTTAATTAAAAATTAAGAGCATGTGAACGTTCGCTTTGAGTATATTCTCAAAAGAAACGGGAAGGAAATCGGCCAAAGTGGGAATCTAAGACATTATCGATTTTCTGATTTGACACTTTCGGTTTCACAGGAAGTCGGAGGATAAACGGCTGTCGGAAACGCACCTGGTCTTCGAAGCGCATCATGAGCGAATGGGCCCACTCGCCCGGCTTCTGAGTCCCCATTTTCACGTATCGAATCACTCAACAATTTGTTTAAAGCTCCATTTTCTGTTTATAATGTCACCCACGCATAACATTGCGCGCACCCGGGAACAAACGTCAAACCACAGTGTTTTATAAGTATACAGTAGACAGTAGTAAGCTATCACTCGCCGCGCGACCGAGACGCGAGATGTGGGGAAAGACGCAGCGTACCAGTTTTCCATACAAATTTCGGTATGCAAACGGGTACGCTTAGAGACGTAGTATCTTCTATACAGATAGTCCCAGAACTAGACGGGTGCCTGGTTTAGAAGGCTAAAAAGACATGTTTTTTATGTTTTTTATTTAACAAAGTTGAAATCTGATCATGAATCTTTTATAACAGTTTGATTAATATTTGAAAAATAAAAATATTTTTTGGTAGTAAGAAAAACTGTTTTTGAGATATTGAATTGCAAATGTTTCTACCGCTGCAGATATGCACGTATATGCTTGCGCTGGTATTAGCGAGCGTAATTTTGCTTGAAACCAACTGATTTTTCAGATGTGTTTGTTGTGTACATGAACTAAAAAAAATTACTAGGTAATATAAAAGTTATCATTTTTATAATTTTTCAAGGATTTAAAGAAATAAAAACGATTTTCGTTCAAAATTTTGTGTTTAAAAATCCTTCGGCTACGTAACGACCAAATTTGGTTGCACATCAGAACACCGTTGACTACGTAACGGCCAATATTGGAGACTTGCTCCCGGAGCGCACAGTATTATTTTTTTCTAATTCGAAAGCATCCTAAAATCCATACCAAATATCTCATTATACCATTATCCATACCAAATATCTCATTATTACCATTTCGATATACTTACGGATGTGCACGACTTTCGACTGTGCATGTTAGTTTATGGTTCCTTTACCGTCGACGAACGATCACTCATCATCCATATATCTCAAAAATCGAGCTTTTCCTTTTTACAACACAAAATGCCTCCAATTGAGGCGAATTAAAGCGAAAAAACTAAAATAAAACACTTTGATCACATCGGCAAAGGCCGTTTCATAAATGGAGGATGACGTTTCGAAATAATTCAAAATTTCGAACGTTTCCAACATTTAAAATATGACATTATTAGGCTGCGTTAGTTATCAACGAGCCATTAAATCGAAATAAAAATAAAAAACCTCCAATGAACAATGAAATGAAAGAAGATACTTCAATCTTAATTTCTGGCAGAGAAGTTTATACTAAAGACTATATATTAATTTCAAAATAAGGTAAACTTGTATAACATTGTATAACATTAGCAAATGTATAAAGAAACATGGTAAAAAAACTGTATACTATTTTTATATTTGATAAGGTTTTGTAAATAATCCGTTCATAGGATGATGATTCGCAGTAAAATAAAATTAGTAAACGCTACTTGAATAGCAGCGAAGGAAATCCCAGCTTGAATTGGGAAACGCTTATGTTTGAATGAGATATACTTACGGATGTGCACGACTTTCGACTGTGCATGTTAGTTTATGGGTCCCTTTACCGTCGACGAACGATCACTCATCATCCATATATCTCAAAAATCGAGCTTTCCTTTTTGCAACACAAAATGCCTCCAATTGAGGCGAATTAAAGCGAAAAAACTAAAATAAAACACTTTGATCACATCGGCAAAGGCCGTTTCATAAATGGAGGATGACGTTACGAAATAATTCAAAATTTCGAACGTTTCCAACATTTAAAATATGACATTATTAGGCTGCGTTCGTTATCAACGAGCCATTAAATCGAAAAATATTAAAATATTATACAGTTTTTTTACCATGTTTCTTTATACATTTGCTAATGTTATACAATTTTATACAAGTTTACCTTATTTTGATATTATTATATAGTCTATGCCACTCATAATAAATTTTGATATTATTATATAGAATTTTCAAAATCGGTTCATTGGATCCAGAGATTACTTCCTACAACCGCACAAACTTTACCTCTTTATAATATTAGTACCTATAGATTATTCAATTAATTCTAATATTTCCTGGTTTGACATTTGAGATTCAGCGGAACAAGGAGATGTAATGTGTGTTGCTGTAGCAGTTTCCAATGTAGTATATTCCCTGGAATAGGAATTCTCAGACGTCGGTGAAACAGCCGGCGATGGCAGCGCCGGCGACGACAGTTGCATTTCCGGTAAAGTATGATGTTTCGATCTGGAGAGGTGATATCGTGATCAGGAAGTCTGATATTCGAATTCAGAAGGCAGATATCTGAAAAAATATTCTCTGTGATTGTATTGATCTCTATTTTGTGGTCGTATGTTTTTCTATGAAGACGAAAATTCATACCCAGTAGTAGAAGAGACGCAGCGTAGCAGCAGCAGCGTAGCAGCGATTCCCGAAGATGCAACAGTCAAACCGAGTCCATGATGACTCTTTTTTATCGCCAGTAATAAGTGTATATGAAAAGTTTGTACCACTTGAAGCCTCTAAGAAAGGTCTTTTTATTCTGTCTGCGTCTAATTTTTATTCTGTCATACGGAGTCGCGGCTTAGGGCGCTACTACTAATGATAATCTGGAAAGATTGACAAAAGCGCAGAAATTATTATTGAGAGTAATTCACAGGAAAAACCGGCGTCATCTATCTGCCTTGTTATTTTCCCAATCCCATGTGCTATCAGCTAAACAGTTATTCATTAAGCAAGCGCTTCTTGCTTTCTACAAATCTAGAGATGACCACGCCCGAACTCAAAACAATCTGAACACAAGAATGTCCGCGAGTATCAATTATATAATTCCGTCAGTCAGGACAACATTTGCCCAGAGACATATATTCTACATAGCCCCAAAAGTATATAATTCCCTTAGTGAAGACATGAAAAATTATCCTAACATAAAAATATTTAAAGCAAACCTTAATAGATGGCTACTTAACAAGGGATATGTAAAATCTGATCAACTTCTTTGCAACGCACGACAATTTATTTAGTATCACTTATCTATTTTTCTTAATTAAATTTTATTAAATTGCAACTATAAATGTATATATTTATTACATAGCTATATTTTTTATAAAATTGGTATATTTATGTATATATACAGGTGGTGGGTCCAAATAATTTATTTAAAAAAAACACTTCATTTCTTAAAATTGCATAAAAATATGCACATCTAGAGACGGGCCAAATTATCGCCTAGTTAGATGTGCTATTGGCAGTAAAGGTCATGTAAGATGTGTTAAACCTCCCTATATTAATTATTAAATAATTTATATAATTATTATAAGATTACATGACCTATGAATGAACCGTATACCTAATCCTATGTACCTAAATAAATAAAAAATAATAAATAAAATTTAATTCTGTTAAAGACCTGCTGATAAACAGCAAGCTGTTCATTCCTAAGAGAACTCTCCCGTTTCGACACAACTTGTATCAAGTCGAGTTCAAAAACTTTTACATAGTTGTTTAGACACTTTATATAGCCGCTTAATGTTAAAAAAACCTTTAAAATGTATACTAAATATTTCATTAGAGACTCACCACACAATTGAGTTATATTAGATATTTATAACTACAGTTAGTCATGAAATTATAATATTAAAATTAAATGGTCCTATAAATAAGAAATATAATTGATTATGGGAGACAATTAGAAATAATAGTAACAATATAATAATCAATAAAATGGTACAAATGTCAAGTTAAATAAATAATCGAGATGGAAATTGTCAGTCATCTAATTATAATTCTTTAATATTATATAATTCTCTCGCAATAAGGTAGCCTTTTAATTTCGATTTGAATTGGGTGATATTTCCATTTGTACATATACTTTTGATATTCTCAGGCAGTTTATTGTAACACGCCATTCCAACGTAATTTGGATCCCTTTTGAATAATTCCAGAGATGGACGGGGTAATGCTAAATTGTGCCTACATCTGGTGAAATGCGAGTGAATTTATTTTTGGGTCTTCATCTTTCCTATGTTTTTTAATATTAACTTTATGCATTCAAATATGTATAGTGATGGTTAGAATACTGAGATTTTTGAATTGACCACGACATGATTCATTATGGTTGAGGTTTATCAATATTCTTATGGCTCGTTTTTGGAGAGAGAAAATATGTTGCCTTAAAACTACTGTACACTGTAACCAGAAGGGAATCCCGCGTAACGAAGAATTGACTCGAAATAGGCAAAGTATATTATTTTGGTGTGTTTAACGCTGATAAGTTTCCGTATTTGCCTTAGTAAGAAACAGGCGCTTGGAAAGTCTGTCGCTTAATTCCTCTCCGTGAGCATTCCACCTTAGATTTTAATCTAAAACTAGACCCAGAAATTTATGGCTTTTAATATTGGCTACTCTGTTTGAACCGATAATTAAATTTTGACTGTTCATAACCTATTTTGTAATATTACACAATACCTTGTTGGCCGTGGTTAGCCGTACTTTTGCAATCTCTGGCCTTCCAAATCCAAAACTGCGTCCTAAATCAGTACCAAACCTCTATTGTAAACTTTCTGTATCGCCTGCTTCGCGCTTCTTTGCAACACCCTCTCCATCTGCCGCCCAGTCATCTTTCTCTATAGACTCTCTTTTTACACGTCCAATAAAAAGGAGTGTAATGTGTTCAGCGTTCATGTATGTACGTTTTCCGTTTCTTTATTCCACTAAACAGCTTTGGTTAAGTTTACTCGATGCGACAAATATCAATATCGATATTTGTTGGTTTTGTTTCCCTTTGCTCGTATGTGTCGGCTAGCATCTGGGGCGGCTTTGAATTATCGATAGAAGTTGTAACGATCGCTCTGTTCGCATCAGTTACCCTGCGTCCTTCAGTCGTGTCTGTTTCGATCTTTTCGGGTTGCCTCGGTTGAAACGTGGTTGTGATTGTGTTGGGAAGTTTGTCGAGAATATTGTGAAGTTTGTCCGTGTTATCGATAGCTCCTATCGACGGTTGGATTGTTTGAGCTATTGTTGTGTGTATGTTTTGTTTTTCATAACTAGGGTTGTCAACTACAACGGGCGAGCCCGTTACCTCAGGAAGTTTTAACGATTAGTCGTTCTATCTACCTGGAGTGAGCGTAGAAGACTTAGGACAAAACAATCCGACGTCTAGCTACGCCACAACCCATTAGAGACCAACGCCTTACCGCGAGATAGCCAGGTATGTTACCTGGCGGGCGGCACTCGCGCCCTAACTACCAATTGTGACCAGATTTATCCGGTCTCTCGATTGGTTCCGAGTTCGAGGTCGCTTGCGCAATCCTCTCCCTTACAAAGCGGTGAAACGGTGAATACCGAATCTATCGCGGACCATGGCGTCCTTTGCCCGCTATAGGAAACAGTACTGCTTCCAGACTCTCCCAACTGTTAGTCAGATTGCGCAATCGATTGGCTTATGCCGCACGGAGCGCAGACCGTCCAGCAGCGCCAGAAGGTTGATTCCTAGGGGAAACTAACCCTAAAGCCAGAGTCCTGCCCAGGCTCGCATTTCATGCGTGGAGGCGGTCGGATGGGTGTTAACCCGTGAGTGTGTCCAACCCTGAACAGAATGGGTCTTCGTGGCCAACTCAGCAAGGGCCCCTTAGCTCCCGTTTTTTTTCCATAGTGAGGAGGAAGGTAACATTGTTATAAATTAACGCTAACGCCTATAGATTACTTTAAAGCTAACGCCTATAGATTTTTCTATTTTGAAATTTTAATATCTGCCAGGCGAGAGGTTGAATATGAAAAGCATCACAATTAAAAAGTAATTATATGTGAACAAAATTGCACTAATTATCAAAATATCAGCCGATCTCGTGGCAATTATTAATCAACAATTAGTTACGAAATAATTACGCATCATTTCTAAACGTACCTACCGCATTTTTTGATTGTCAAGCAAGCGACAGAGTCCCTTCGTCATGCTCCGATTATATTGTATCACTCTGTTAATCATTCTATGTAGTAGTATTTATAGCGCGGCAAGAAAAACCGTAAGACTGGAGAAGTCGCTGTCTGAAGAGATGCAGGATTTGGTGAAAGATTTGAAAACGCCACCGCCTGAACCAGGGTTTGTAAGTATGAAGTGGGAAAAATCGAACATTGTTATATCCTACTAATATTATAAACGCGAAAGTTTGTATGTATGTATGGATGTTTGTTCCTCTTTCACGCAAAAACTACTAGATGAATTTTGATGAAACTTTACAATAATATAGCTTACACATCAGAATAACACATAGGCTATACTTTATAAAGATATAGTGAGAATTATCTAAAATATAACGATATTTGTCAAGTAAGTAGGAAAAAAATCTAAGAAATTGACATTTGAAATTTAAATTCTATCCTACTATCCTACTATAATAATATAATAAACGCAAAAGTTTGTATGTATGTATGGATGTTTGTTACTCTTTCACGTAAAAACTAATGAATGAATTTTGATAAAACTTTACAATAATATAGCATACACATCAGAATAACACATAGGCTATAATTTATAAAGATATATGATTTTCTATCATCATTATCACAATTTTCCATCACCACGCGGGTGAAACCACTGGGCGCAGCTAGTATTAACATAATTTAAAGCTAACGAATAAATATTTTTTATTTTGAAGGTTTGATGCCCGCGAGACGCGAGGTTGAATATGAATAAATTAACAGTTTAAAAAAAACACTAAAAACACGCTTTAAACAGGCACCTATGCCAATATTTACACTCAATATTTACAAGTCAATATATAATAGGTTTGTTATAACCTTGAAAGCTGATCGTGTTCAAAGTCCATTACGTGACCTTTCTCACAAGTGCAAACACGACTATGATACGATATTCCATCATGGAATGCCAGTTCCTGTCTTCCGGCTTCATCATCAGATCTTTAAACTTACTCGTGGCCAAGGTCCATTAGAAGACCTTTCTAACAAGTCCAAACGCGGCTATGATACGATATTCCATCATGGAATGCCAGTGCCTATCTTCCGGCTTCATCATCACACCTTGAAACCTAATCGTGGTCAAAGTTCATTCCAAGACTTTTCTAACAAGTATAAACACAGCTATGATGCAATGTTCCATCATGAAGTTCCAGTTCATATCTTCCGACACCATCATCAGATCAGTTCGACAGTACCATATTATTGTATTGTCATCAGAACTACATACAGCTGCCAATTTTCATGACGCTACTATCCTTGGAAGATGGTTAAATTAATTACCTTAGATTCCATTACATAGTTACATACAGGTCGACCTAATAAAAGCGCGTTAAGCGGTTTTTACGTGCATTTATAAAAGCGTATTTTTAGTGTTTTTTTTTTTAACTATTACCTAATTTATTTATCTTGTTTAAGTATACTATCTGATATATTAAATATTTCTACGGTTTTGTCTGTGTTGCACATAAATATATTAGATAATAAACTTTCGTTTAGTACTGCAGAGGGGCCTTTAGCATAAACAACCTGAAAATATTTATATTTTCAATACAAACCATCCGCATTTAAAATACTGTTAAGGCGACATGAGACCTCAGAAAAATATCCGAAATGGGCGGACACGCGAAAAAATAGGCGGGGTCAATTTTGTAGGGTTTGACCAATAAAAATCCAGCGTTGAAGAAGCGTCAAGCGCAGATTCTACGTCCGCTCGCGCCAGTGACAAGGCGCATACTAAATGCTCTATCGCAGCGCTAGCACAGAATAACTATCTTTACGCAGTGGTGGTATAAGGTTGTTAATGGCAAAGCTAATTTAGCGTAACTCTCAGAGGGCTCTCACGTTTTAATTATTTGTAATTAATTTAGAGCCTAAATAAAAAATGTGGCTAAGTGCTGCCCTAGAAAATTAACCAGTCAATATAATAAGATTATAATAAAACACACTCACCGCTTACAATGTAGGAGTAACCGAGCCTGAAAGTTTTTGAAGTCGGTTTAAAACCTTAATGTCCAAGGCAATGAGCAACTTTTTTGAGTCAAAATTTTAAATTGGTTTCTTATCGGCAAAGGGCTAAATTTAATTCAATCATACCTACAAAATAGGTATCAAACGACAGAGGAAATGGAACAAGAAGCAAACCGATTCTTGTATCAAAGGGTGTACCTCAAGGCTCCATATTAGGTCCATTTTTATTTTTAGTGTACACCAATGACTTGCCGGGATGTGTGTCATTCGAGAATGATGACATTACACTGTTTGCAGATGACACATCCCTTATCTTCTGTGACAAGGATAAGAAATCATTAGTAAGTAGAATTAGATATACAATTGAACAACTCTTAATTTGGTTTAATGCTAATGAATTACGTCTAAATATTACAAAATCAAAAATAATTCCCTTTCGCTTAAGACCGACCAATTTCGACTATTTAAATGAATTATAAGACTATTTCAAAATTGATATCACAGAAGATATAAATTTTTTAGGTTTAAGAATTGACAGCAAATTAAAATGGAATACCCATATTGATGAATTAGCTAGTAAGTTATGTAGTTCTATATACTCAATAAAAAAAATCAGAAGTCTTTGTGGCTTCGCGGCAGCCAAATCAGTGTATTTTGCGTATTTCCGCTCATTAATGACTTATGGACTACTATTTTGGGGAAATGCCGCAAACAGTAAAAGAATCTTCCTATTGCAAAAAAGAGCACTGCGCAGCATCTATCAGCTAACGCCCAGGACCTCATGCAGAGCATACTTCAGTAAGGCAAAGATAATGACCATGTATTCGGCGTTCATATACCAGTGCTTAATGTATGCCAGACAGCACCTAACAGAAACCGCAACTAGAGCGGACATTCACTCTTACCATACACGCGGTAATTCCCTTTTATGCGTACCCCGAACAAGACTGGCAAAAGTACAGAAGAGCTACTTATACCTTAGCATTAAATTCTACAATTTACTCCCTACCACTATCAAACAACTGGAGGACAAACAATTTTAAAAAAACATTAAGGAGATGCTGATAGGCCACCCTTTCTATAATCTGACCGAATTCGAGGGCCATGATTTTGGAAATATTGTACCAATTTGAATGATAATTATATATGTACTTCTAGTATTTAAATTTAAGATTTAGCTTTAGTTTGATTATTTAACAAATTACTTACTACTTTGGATGTTACTATGTACAGTTTTTAGTACGTATATATTTGATTTATTGACTATTTCAATTGTTAGGCTTCTGCTTTGATTATTCAACTTTTTAACTGACTATTTTAATTATTGTGTGTTTAGTAGGTAGCCATTGACTATTCTTTAATATCTTTTGAAATACGATTCTACGACGAATAACTTTTAGTAGGTTCCAAAGTTCCTTAGATACTGTATATTTTTAAAAATTAATATATGTATGTAACGTAAAGATTAAAGTAGTAATGACACTTACTACTTAAAACAGAAATATTTTGACACGTCCAAGAGCGGTTTTTAGCCACCAATTGGACACGACGTAAATGTAATGTAATGTAATGTATCGAGGGATTCACTTAGAATTTTTTTTTAATTAATGCTAATATTTTTCAAAAAACTCAAAACTAAATTATTCAGATACGGTCGTTCCCAGGTATCATGTCGCCAGGGACATGCTCACCATGACTTACGTTTTTAAGCTGATCCGGGGCAGTTGATAATCCTAGCATGCTAGCGAAGTTTTGTCTCTTTGTATATCCTAATTTGGGGGCTAACGGGCCCATGATGAGGTGGCCACGATGACCCATATGTTCAGGGTCGGTCACACTCACGGGTCAACACCGATCCGACGGCCTCCCCGCATGGGGTGCGAATCCTGGGTAGGACACTGGGTCAACCAGTCTCCCCTGGGAATCAAACGTCTGGCGCCCCTGGACGGTCTGCACACCGTGCGGCGCAAGCCTATCGATTGTGCTCTCCGACTAACAGTCGGGGGAGTCTGGGAACTGTATTGTTTCCTACAGAGCGGGGGTGGTTGTCTACCTTACGGCGACTGCTCTTGAAATGACCATTGGCCATCCGATCCCGGTTCAGAGTCGGGCAAAGGACGCCTTGGTCCGCGATAGATTCGGTGCACTCCGTTTCACCGCTTCGTAAGGGAGAGGACCGCGCAAGCGACCTCGAACTCGGAACCAATCGAGAGACCGGAGAAATCTGGTCACAATTGGAAGTGAGGGCGCGAGTATCTCGAGCCCGCCGGGTTTATTCCTGGCTAACTCGCGGTAAGGCGTTGGACTCTCACGGGTTGTGACGTAGCTGGACGTAGAATTGTACTGTCCAAAGTCTTCTACGTTCACTGCAGGGCGACAGAACGACTAATCGTTAAAACGTCCTGTGGTGACGGGCTCGCCCGTTGTAGTCGACACCGCAAGATGTAAATCCTAATTCACTCACGATTCAGCTCCTATTCAGAAGCTGTGCATTCTGATTAATTTCTGAAGGGGTCTGGAGACTTTGGAAATATACTATTTCCTAAGCAGTGGGGGTGGATGTTGACCTGTTGTCATACCACTCTTGAAATGACCTTGGGCCACTGGACCCCGTGTGGCACTACGGGCAAAGAACCCAGGTCCACGATAAATTCAAATTGAATTAACGCTGTAATACAACATGTAGAGGTTGCGCAAGCGACTTTGGACTCGTAACCAGTCGGGAGGACGGAGGTATCCTGAAGGTTAATAATTGCAGACTGAGATATCCTGCCAAAACTGGTAGTTAGGGGTGAGGCTACCAGCTTATACCTTTCCCGGTGCCTCGCCGTAAGGCGTTAGACTCTAACGGGCTGCTGGTGAACTAGACAGTAGATTGTCTTGACCCCAAGTCTTCTACGCTTATCCCACGGCTGAAATAACGATCTATATTGTTATACCAGCCTGGGGTGATGGGTTCGCCCGTTGTAGTCGACACCGCCATTCTGTATTTCCTAATTCTATTATTTCAAAATTTTAATCAACTTCTTCTTCTTAAGAGGGTGCTGCACGAAATTTCTCAAATTAGGGTCTAGCGTTTTAGTTATTCCGCTAAAACTACGCTAATAAAAGCAGTGACAAAAAACACTCGTTTTCATCAATAAGTCATTTATAAGGTGAAATAATTTGGCAATAGTTTGCGTAGTTTTTTATAAAAACACCCGAGAAAATATACAAAAATGGGCGCGGGGTTTTAGTCCTCACTGGGAAAATAATAACTAATTTGAATTACAAATTATTATAAAAGAAAGCTAAATGACATATCTTCACTATAAAATATTTAAATTTCAATTATTGTAATAGGATTTTATACAATAAATCCCAGAAAATCAGATATCAGATTCTCCATACATTTTTGTATGGGCTAGCCGAGTCATTAAATACACAGGCGCGCTATGAAATAGATTCACTTCCCTGCTGCTATTGGAAGTGAGAGCACGTCTTTTTCGGTTAGCTTTTATCAGTTCCCGCTCACGTAATATTTTATTCTTCTTCACCGCAGTACCGCGTCGTCACGCATCGTCACGAAAAAGCAAACAGCATTAAGTATTTTATTTTTTATATTTGTTTTTTTTTTTAATGGATGTTTATGGCATCTTTGTTATAACTTATTATAATACTCTACATGTATTTTAGTTAATGGGGAAGCGCAAGAAAACATATTTCGTTTTTTGAGAAACGCCATAGAATCAGCGTGAAATTTCAGTCTAAAGACATGAGAAAGCGATGTTGTTTTCAGTCCGAGATATAAGAAAATGAGATTTAAACGCCAAGATTCGATCGGCGCTCATTATATAAAAAATAGATCGACTCCAATAAGCGTCAAACAATTGAAAATATTTTCTGAAGGGACCACTATTCGAAACTTGTAATCTCGAATAGTTTAGTTAATTTGTGTGAAAAACCTGAAATTCAATAAAAAAATACTGAAAGACGCATAAAACATGTACAGGTAGAATATTGATTTTGAATATTGATTTTGAAAAGCAGTTTCGCTATCAGGAGTGAGCAACGAAGGATATTTCGGCATGCAGATGTAACATTTTCGTAAGTTGAAAATAAGTGGTTGGCTGTAAGATATTTAGCTTACAAAGAGCATTGATAATATATGCACTGATTTAAGGTTGCGACACGTCATTTAAACCAAAAAAGCACGGGAGTTTTAAAATCAAATAGTCTTTGAAAATATTCAAAACTAGAATACTTATAAATATTTTGGAACTATAGAAAAATAAAATAATTTGAAAATCATTTTAAAATCAAATAGTCTTTGAAAATATTCAAAACTATAGAATACTTAGAAATATTTTGAAACCATAGAAAATTAAAATAATTTGAAAATCATTTTAAAATCTAATAGTTTTTGAAAATATTCAAAACTATAGAATACTTTGAAATATTTTGAAACCATAGAAAAATAAAATAATTTAAAAATTATTTTAAAATGTAATAGTTTTTGAAAATATTCAAAACTATAGAATACTTTGAAATATTTTGAAACCATAGAAAAATAAAATAATTTGAAAATCATTTTAAAATCAAATAGTCTTTGAAAATATTCAAACTACAGAATACTTAAAAATATTTTAAAACCATAGAAAAATTAAATCCTTTGAAAAACATTTTAAAATCAAATAGGCTTTGAAAATGTTCAATATCATAGATATTCAATAGTATAGAGAGAGTTTAAAAATAATGAAACTTGAGATTTTTTATTTTTCTTTTATTTTAACTTCATTTCATACATTGTTTACCTTAATCGATCAGTAGAAAATTTACATCTCATCATTGCGTCACATCACAAAAATAACAATTTTCAATGACATTAATTTTCAATCGCTACGTTACATTAATTAAAATATTAAATTTAAAATTATCGCAGAGTTCGGAAGACCACCACGGGGCCGCGAAACCACCGCGGGGTTTCTTCCACCCTACTACGGCATCACAGGAAGACTCGATGGCCGCATTAAGTGCGACACACAAGTCCTCTGCGGTACTACTAGAAGGCGATGGAAAGGCCTCAAGATTCTCGCAGAGGACTTCACCAAACTGGTCCTAGTTAATGTCGCCGGTTCGGTATCGCCACTCGGATTGTGGAGTGGGGGGAACGCGACGGCCGATGCCAAATGTCACCAGTCTGCGGTCCGAAGAAGAAAGGTGCTCGTGATCTTTCCAATTGTTCATCCAACGGGCGAATCCCGGGGAGCACAGAGTGAAATCCACAAAACTCCTCTTCGAGACTGTTTAAAAGTGGCATTCATTAATTTATTTCTTTATTAATGAAGTTGTTCAAAAATATATAATCACATTAAGCCGCGAAATCTATCTGTACCTTCTTTCCGTCGGAAGTAGTTTATTTAATTTTATAAAGGTAACTGCTTTTTGAAATCATAAAAATTTTGGTGTACCTATAATAATTACTGTTTTTTATCCTTCTCGACATACATTTTATCCTCGTACTGATGAGAATAACAATGTTATAATTGTTTTAAGCATTATCCATTTTTATTTCTTTACTCAGAATCATAAACTATCTGCTATCCTGATAGTGGAAGCGGTTCGTCTCATATTTTGAAAGAATACTGTAAATTGTGATAAAAGCAAATCCTTCTGTACACGTGTGTTCATTACACCAAAATAGTCGATTTGACCTGCCGCTCCGACATATTTGGCCCAGCGGACTCGAAATGGCGGCAATTTTCCAAGATGGCCGCTAATAAACCAAAATGATTATTTTCGTGCTGCTTTTAAAGACCCAAGGGTCGTTTTCAGTTATTTTGGCGTCGTACATTTCAAATATGATGCTGAAAATATAGACATAAATAAATATAAATAAATAATTCCTTACAAACAAGGTAGAATGTGTACAATCATTTATATATAGTGTAGTATAGTGTAGTTTAAAACGGCCACGGTACATTTATTTTGACCAGTTCTGATGATGATACCAAGTACAAAAGTTTAAGTTTTCTGGCCGAATGTACAAATATGTTCAAATCGGTTCAAAATACGTTCAAAGGTTGTTCAAAACACATGTAGTCGTCATATTTGAGCAAGCGACTACAAATTCGAAGTCAAAGACCCATTCACATATTCTATATATAGGTAGTTTAAATTTTCCATGTTTTCTAGGTAGCAAATTTCAGAAATTACTTACAGCATACACAAAATTATTCTTTCGTTTGACTTTTTTGACAGTTTTGACTTTAGATTCGTCTTTTCCAGTGTGCAAATACTCGAAAAAGACGCGTCTAACATAACGGTAACGTGAAAGTAAATACTCGTTAAAAATGTTTACAATCCTGTTCAAAATTAACTAAAGTTATTTTTATTGCCATATTTGAAATATACGACCCCAAAATAGCCGAAAAGGCCCATGGGTCATTAAAATCAGCATGAGAAAAATCATTTTGGTTTATTAGCGGTAATCTTCAAAAACGGCCGCTTTTTTGAGTCCGCTGGGCCAAATATGTCGGAACGGCGGGTCAAAAGGATTTGCTTTTATCACAATTTGCAGTTTTTGTTATTTGCAATTTGCTATGAGCAATAAAATGATAAAATGCGGGTTACCTCGCTTTGGCGGGCGACCGTCTGTTCAGCGTTATCAATGTATGTGATTTACTCATGCATACGTGCGTGCCCGCTGCCGGCAAGCGTAAATTACCTACATTTGTGTAACGGCATAAGCTCAGGACCCTCTTAAGGTGCCATCTCCTATCGGGAGTAGGCGGTGATTATGGCCACTTGGGCCCGTGATATTGCGGCGCGGAATAACTCGGTGGTGCTTAAGTTGAACCATTAAACCAGGTTTTGTAGCCAGTGGGTTCTTCTTCGGCTAATTTAATCAACAGGGTCTTTATATTTATCTTTATCTTTATTTTCTTCTGTTTATTCCACAGGGTCGGTATATTTCTAATGTCGTCGCTCACAAGCAGTGCAAAGGTCCAAAAAAAGAAAATGGTACTATATCAACAGTCAAAATAACAAATAGCGTTGTTACCGCATCAATAGAACTGGTGAATGACATGACTAAATTACAGGTTTGTTGTGTGTCATTCCTAGTATTTTTACAATAACTTGGGTTGTCGACTACAGCGGGCGAGCCCGTCACCTCAGGAAGTTTTAACGATTAGTCGTTCTATCTCCCTGGAGTGAGCGTAGAAGACTTGGGACAAAACAGTCCACCATCTAGCTACGTCACAAGCCCGTAAGAGGCCAACGCCTTAACCGCGAGATAGCCAGGAATGTTACCTGGCGGGCTGACACTCACGCCCTTACTTCCAATTGTGACCAGATTACTCCGGTCTCTCGATTGGTTCCGAGTTCGAGGTCGCTTGCGCGGTCCTCTCCCTTACGAAGCGGTGAAACGGTGTATACCGAATCTATCGCGGACCACAGCGTCCTTTGCCCGGCTGTTCACCCAGGATCGGATGGCCGATGGTCGTTTCAAGAGCAGTCGCCGTAAGGTCCGCAACCACCCCCGCTCTATAGGAAACAGTACTGCTTCCAGACTCCCCCGACTGTTAGTCAGGGGGGGGGGGGCTAACGGGCCCATGATGAGTTGGCCACGATGACCCATGTGTACAGGGTCGGTCACACTCACGGGTCAACACCCATCCGACGGCCTCCTCGCATGGGGTGCGAGGCCTGGGTAGGACACTGGGTCAACCAGTCTCCCCTGGGAATCAAACCTCTGGCGCCCCTGGACGGTCTGCGCACCGTGCGGGGTTTGCTCCAATCGGTTGTGCTTTCCGACTAACAGTCGGGGGAGTCTGGGAACTGTATTGTTTCCTATAGAGCGGGGGTGGTTGCGTACCTTATGGCGACTGCTCTGGAATTGACCATTGGCCATCCGATCCCGGGTAAGAGGCGGGCAAAGGACGCCTTGGTCCGCGAAGATTCGGTGCACTCCGTTTCACCGCTTCATAAGGGAGAGGACCGCGCAAGCGACCTCGAACTCGGAACCAATCGAGAGACCGGAGAAATCTGGTCACAATTGGAAGTGAGGGCGCGAGTTCTCGAGCCCGCCGGGTTTACTCCTGGCTTACTCGCGGTAAGGCGTTGGACTCTCACGGGTTGTGACGTAGCTGGACGTAGAATGTACTGTCCAAAGTCTCTACGTTCACTGCAGGGCGATAGAACGACTAATCGTTAAAACGTCCTGTGGTGACGGGCTCGCCCGTTGTAGTTGACACCGCAAGATGTTAGTCAGGGGGCTAATGGGCCCTTGATGAGGTGGCCACGATGACCCATGTGTTCAGGGTCGGTCACACTCACGGGTTAACACCCATCCGATGGCCTCCACGCATGGGGTGCGAACCTGGGTAGGACACTGGGTCAACCAGTCTCCCCTGGGAATCAAACCTCTGGCGCTCCTGGACGGTCTGCGCACCGAGCGGCGCAAGCCAATCGATTGTGCTCTCCGACTAACAGTTAAGAGTTTCAAGGCGATAGGTGAGGGCAGCAAACCCCGCCCACCGCCCGGGCAGTTATAACGACGAGGGTAGTCTTGTCTGCCCGGGATGTCGTGCTACGACAACCCTGCGCATACCAGAAGGGTAAAACGCGCAGGGGGTGAAATAGGGTAAACCAACCCCCCCGTACCGCCCCGAGAACCCATTTATTCGAAAAATAAAAGGTATTACAAATCTTAACGAGAAAAAAAAACAACAATAGCGTAAATTTAGGAGCCGGTAAGCGGGGTAGAGGACGCTCCAGAACAATGAAGGTGAAGGCGCACTGTCCGTGGGCAGGTCTCGGAGCAGCCACGGGGGGGAGGAATCCCTGGATCCTGCAAAGAACGAAACGCCCCTCGGGGCGGTAAAGAGACGGACACAAAGACGGGCACTTCGGGCTGGAAGTAGCCCCCGAATCACGCCACCAAGGAAGAGGGTACCCCCTGGGGGGTATCCCGAAGCCTCATGCTTTCCCAAGAAGCCACCCAGTGCCCCACAAACTCGCCAAACGACTGGAAGCAGCTCCTACAACTGACCAAATCCGGGTACCAAATCGGAGAACGCCTAACGCACGCGCCCACTGCATCCATCAATTTCTCCCGTGCAGCCGCTAGAATTGGGCAAGACCAAATTACGTGTTCCGCAGTTTGGCGACCATACCCACAGGCGCACCGGGGGTCATCGGTAAGTCCAAAGTCAAATAGTTTGGCTCTGAACTCTCCGTGGCCCCCAACCAGCTGCGTGGTATGGTGGTCGAACCGCAGAAACGAATTTGCCATCCGCACTGCAACGGACGGGAAAAAGCAATGGGTAAGGCGGCCCGTACCCCCGGCGTCCCATCTAGCCTGCCAGACACGCAAGGACTCCACCCGAATCAGGCGGGCAAACTCCCCAGCTCGGTGCGCCACCGGGTCGATCGATAGGCCATGAAAGACTACCGGCTCGCCCCGGCGGTACCGCGACAACGCTGCACTCTCTCTGACTAACAGTCGGGGGAGTCTGGGAACTGTATTGTTTCCTATAGAGCGGGGGTGGTTGCCTACCTTACGGCGACTGCTCTTGAAATGACCATTGGCCATCCGATCCCGGTTCAGAGTCGGGCAAAGGACGCCTTGGTCCGCGACAGATTCGGTGCACACCGTTTCACCGCTTCGTAAGGGAGAGGACCGCGCAAGCGACCTCGAACTCGGAACCAATCGAGAGACCGGAGAAATCTGGTCACAATTGGAAGCAAGGGCGCGAGTGTCGGCCTGCCAGGTAACATACTGGCTATCTCGCGGTAAAGGCGTTGGCTTCTTGCGGGTTGTGGCGTAGCTAGACGTCGGATTTGTAATGTCCAAAGTCTTCTACGCTCACTGCACGGTCGATAGAACGAAGAATCGTTAAAACGTCCTGCGGTGACGGGTTCGCCCGTTGTGGTTGACATCTCAATATGTTAGTCAGAGTGCACAGTCGATTGGCTTACGCCGCACGGTGCGCAGACCGTCCAGGAGCGCCAGAAGTTTGATTCCCAGGGGAAACTGACCATAACGCCAGAGTACTACCCAGGCTCGCACTTCATGCGTGGAGGCCGTCGGATGGGTGTTGACCCGTGAGTGTGACCAACCCTGAACAGAATGGGTCTTCGTGGCCAACTCAGCAAGGGCCCATTAACTCCCAAAATTTGTGTCACGTGTCTTATCTATTTTTATAATAGATAAGACACGTGGCTTGCATAGCATATATGTATAAAAGCACTGCCTTTGACATCATTATTTCGCTAAGACTCTCCAGAAATTGACCTAAACCTGCATCCTTGAAGGGGATGAGTAACAGGACGTAGGCAACTTTTAACAAAAAATTGTAGGAAAAACAAAAAATATATAATTTAAAAAAAAAAACATTATTTTAAGTTTAATATTCCAAAAAGTAGTATGAAAAGTTTTTAGTACAATGCGCCATCTAGCGATAGGTAAGATGTCGCTAATATTGTTTATTAGCGATATTTTACCGGCCGGCCGACCTACGGCCTGAACATCCGACCGAACGACAGACCAACCGGCCGACCGGCCGAGCCACCAAGCGACCTACGGACCGAGCATCCGTCCGAACGACCGACCTACCGGCTGACCCACCGACTAACGATCGGCCGACCGATCGATCAGCCGACCGGCCGACCGGCTGACCCAACGACCGGCTGACAGACCGACCGGCCGACCAACCGACCGAACGACCGACCGACCGACGGACTGAAAGTCCGACCGACCAACCGACGAAAAACTTGCAAAAGTGGAAGTTGACCGCTGTCGAGAATATCAATCATTTTTAGTCATCTTTGGTCATAGATTATTAGTCATAGAATATTAATTATGATTGACGATTACTCAATCGTTAGTCACGATTGACGATTAAACGAATCAATCGTTAGTCGTTAATCGCGATAAACGTATTCAATCGTCAGGCGAATTAACAACTTCCTAACGATTTAAACTCTTCGTTGAGGTGATAAAAAAAAGGTGATAAAATATGTATTTTTGTTTATTTTTACAGGCAGATATGAGAATTTTTCGGTATACGACAAAAGGGCAGAGTACCCTAATGAAATATCATTTAGCAAATGCGTGCGAAAATAGCTTTCTTCTTGAGGTCCTTATAAAGAATTCTACCTTCGATCACACTAGCTGTATTTTTAAAAAGGTTAGTATTTTATTTTATTGTATTTTTATTTTATAGTAAACTTACAGATAGTACCTAAATATATGATACAGAATTTTTTAAACATATTTAATTAAAACAAATTTACTATCCTATGAATAGTTTATGCTTGCATTATAAATTAATATAGAAATAACATGAACACGATGATAGTGAAAAAGAAATAAGGCTAATAATAATATAAGGGTAAGATGTTAATAAGGTACGTTCGAGAAAGGGATAAATAAAAAAAATAGAAGTATGAATAATTGGATATAAATATTTAAAACACATAATATGATATAATATAATCGTATGATATAATATAATCCTACTAATATTATAAACGCGAAAGTTTGTATGTATGTATGGATGTTTGTTACTCTTTCACGCAAAAACTACTGAATGGATTTTGATGAAACTTTACAATAATATAGCTTACACATCAGAATAACACATAGGCTATAATTTATAAAGATATGCGGTTTTCTATCATCATTATCACAATTTTCCATCACCACGCGGGTGAAACCGCTGGGCGCAGCTAGTAGTCATATAATACAGTACAGTAGGATGCTGACGCCACGCATTCTATTGTTAAGCAGTCTGACCATTTGTTTCGAGTTATGTATATCATCCACTGTCGACTGATGAATTTCCAGCTTTTCCGAAACACTTTAGAGGTACTAATTAAAATTACACGTTCCCTAGTAGGTACGCAAGTGCCAGATATCCCGGAGTCTGTCCTGCTGACTCTACCCCAGCATTCTATGGCCAAAATACTTTCTGGCCTGAAAGTATCAGCTTTTACAAAATCCTTTCAGTTTTTTATCGCTGCCTCTTCGAATATTTAGCAGTAATTCTTGCCGTTTAATTTTTTTTACAATTTCAGGCCCTTTATGAAGTTCCCCCGAAAAATTTGACCGAAGTATATCAGTTCGCTCTCGGCGATATGTTTTTCTTTGGCCGCATTGGGTTTTACTCTTCAATTTATTCAAAAACGCAAAATTGCGTATGCACATTGACAGTCACGGATTTTGAACCGATCGATGCTAAACATTAAATGGAAGTTGCAGAAGCAATTCTAAATTGTAAGTAATGTAATGTAATTGCATACATATATATTTATTTTTTCTACTTTAAATTTTACTTTAATTTGTGTAAACAACACATTTGTTAGATTTAGAAATATTTTAAATTGATCACCTTCGTCAGTTCGCGAGTTACAAAAATACAGTTGGTATAACACAGCACAGCCGGAGACAGACCTTCTAGGTCTAGTTGGTTGTGCGATTTCGCCTCATTCGGATATGCTAGCATATTTATATGCATAGAGCTATGTTTTTCGCTATAAATGTTTGTTCTTAATTATTCCTCATGTACAACAGTATGCATGTCCTTGTATTTTTTGTTCTTGTACGTTATAAATAAAAAAAAAATATATAATAAATAAATAAATAAATAAATAAATAAATAATAAAATAAATAAATAAATAAATTCCTTCGCCACTCTTGTTGTACCATCACCATCTACACCAGCGGTTCCCAAGCGACCCACTGGTGGATCCAGGCCCGGGGCTAGGTTTTTAGCACCGTGGGCTATACTCAGCTCAGTGCCCCCTCCCCCATACATAATATTATCTTAAGCATGTTAGCAAGTTACATTGTCGGCTGTTACCAACTTCTGCTATTTTTAGCATTATTTTAGTCTTAAACAGTATTGAATTTGAAAAAAATGCACAACCATGAGAATTTAATAATATGGATAGTAAAACAGCGTTTAGTTACAGGTTTAATAACGTTAAATATACCAGCAGAAATATACAACACAAAATGTTTAACTCACATGACGATTGTAACTATAGATGTATTGATTGTAAAATATCATTTTTAAGCTATTGCATAGCTTTTATCGCAGGCAGGCCAGCGCGGCGACCAAATGAAGAAATTTCTTAACGAAAATTAATGATTTTAAACTGATAATTACGTCTAAACAAGTACTTCTTACGATTCGAAAAAAATATATGTTAAACAAGAACATTTTTCTAATATTCTTAGCTTTGAATATTTTAGATTTTGTTTATATTACATAGTGTAATTAATTTGTGAAATTAGGTCTAACCGAACACAAAAACGACTACTACGCAAATACTATCTGGCGTATTATTATGAAACCTGCACCATTTTAAAGGTAATTTAATTATCTATCTTTTTATCTACGATTTTTTTTCGAATAATCCGTTTTTTTTGCTTTATCGAATAAAAAATCGTGCGCGGCGCTCTATCGTTTAAATTATTCTGAATCATTTGCTTTCGCAGCCGCAAATGATTCGAAATAATTTCAACGTTTTCCGATAGAGCGCAGTTATCTGATATCAGAAAAAAAAAATTATAAAATAAATAAATAATTATAATTGCATAAGTTGTTAAAAATGCTATGCAATAGCTTTACCGCGGCAGTCCCCGAGTGCCACACGTATTTTTTTATCAATATAATACTTGTGGCACTCGGGGACTGCCGCAGTAAAGCTATTGCATAGCATTTTTAACAACTTATGCAATTATAATTATTTATTTATTTTATTTATTTTATTTTTTCTGATATCAGATAACTGCGCTCTATCGGAAAACGTTGAAATGGTTCCTAATCATTTGCGGCTGCGGTAGCAAATGATTCGGAATAATTTAAACGTCTTCCGATAGAGCGCCGCGCACGAATTTTTTATTCGATAAAGCAAAAAAACGGATTATTCGAAAAAAATCGTAGATAAAAAGATAGATAATTTAATTATCTTTAAAATGGTGCAGGTTTCATAATAATACGCCAGATAGTATTTGCGTAGTAGTCGTTTTTGTGTTCGGTTAGACCTAATTTCACAAATTAATTACACTATGTAATATAAACAAAATCTAAAATATTCAAAGCTAAGAATATTAGGAAAATGTTCTTGTTTAACATATATTTTTTTCGAAACGTAAGCACTACTCGTTTAGACGAAAGTATCAGTTTAAAATCATTAATTTTCGTTAATAAATTTCTTCATTCGCTCGCCGCGCTGGCCTAGGCCCGCGATAAAAGCTATGCAATAGCTTAAAAAATACGTGTGGCACTCGGAGACTGCCACGGTAAAGCTAGCATAGCATTTTTTAACAACTTATGCAATTATAATTATTTATTTATTTTATTTATGCAGTATCAAGATTTTTTTTCTGATATCAGATAACTGCGCTCTATCGGAAAACATTGAAATTATTCCGAATCGATTCGGAATAATTTAAACGTCTTCCGATAGAGCGCACGAATTTTATTCGATAAAGCAAAAAAAAACGGATATTATTCTTTGACTATTCGAAAAAAATCGTAGATAAAAAGATAGATAATTGAATTATCTTTAAAAGGTTTCATAATAATACGCCCGATAGTATTTGCGTAGTAGTCGTTTTTGTGTTCGGTTAGACCTAATTTCACAAATTAATTACACTATGTAATATAAACAAAATCTAAAATATTTAAACCTAAGTATATTAGGAAAATGTTCTTGTATAACATATATTTTTTTCGAATCGTAATCAGTACTCGTTTAGACGTAATTATCAGTTTAAGGCGACGACTATTGTCAACGGCTTTGGGCGATTGGGCGGAGCCAACGCGTGATAAGAGAACTGGAATCGCCGCGCGGCCGATAGCGGCTTGTAGAGTGACCATACGTACGAAAATAGTGTATGTTCAAGATTCTAAGGTATTAAATAAATAAAAGTACGTAATTTGAAATAATAATCGGATTTGTATTGTAATCATTCTCTTATTGTTAGAAAATTCGGTAAACAAGAATTACGTAATTACGTAAACAAAAACGCCCGCAATTAGCAAAAAAACATAGGATAAAGGTAATAAAAAACATAGGATAATGAACTAGTCGATCCTAGGCATACGAGGAATATGATCATTAGAGACCCCTCTTATATAGTTAGTGCCATACAGGGGCGCAAATAGAAAAGGGATGAGGAAAAAAACAAGAAACGAAAAATGACGATTTTGAATGAAGTCAATAAAGACGAAGACACGCTTCGTAATCAATGTCCTGGTATAGTTGTTGAATCGGCAAAAGGTGTTGTGGCGCTGCGTATATTAAATTGTGCATTTCTATGCTTCTTTTAAATCCTTCTAAAAAGATGGTGGATTCCATTCCGGTTGATGGACCTGAAAATGTAATTTACGTAAATGATAAATAAAATTGTTTTAAATATGAAACATATTGTGGTAATAATTGCTATTTCAAATACCAGAATAATTTTTGTAGCAATCATGCTCCTTAGGCGTGACATATTTCTTCGAAGCTTGGGCGCATTTGCAGCAGTATTTATTTTTGACAGCCATAAAGAGAATTTTCCCGGTTCTTTTCCCTATTATTGCAGCCTTTTTCCCCAGCAGCCATCGGCTATAACGTCAATAAATGGTATGCTGTTGTCAGTAACTTTATCATCATCAAAAGCCAATCTACGTTCTTCTTTAGCGGCTTCATTCATCGACTGGGTTGTTTCTTTTTCCCAAACTTTGTTTATAGTTTCCAATCTTTTATTAAATATTGTATATGATATTTGGGGCAAGTCCATTGCGGCTAATAATTCATTTAGCTGTGAATGGCCACAACCTATTGCTATTGCGCCCGCAACTGTGTTAATATTTATGTCAGTTTCAGGGTTATTGCAACAAATGACAAAGGTTTCATTACACATCTTACATTTTAGTTTTAAATTCGAAAGTAGCCCCAATTTACGTTCAGATATTATTTCTATTGATTTCAAACCACAGTCTATACTCCCATGTGAAGATATTTGTTGAAGCTCTTTAAAAAACTGTGTTATATTCAATATTCGCATTCCATTGACTACTTCTCCATTCTATCTGAAAAGAAAATACACCTAATAAGAATTCTGTAATTGACATTTTCGGTTTTCTACAAACAAAACATATGATACCAATTGGTTGGCAACGTTGCCGTGTCAACATACATTTTGGTATATCTCTGTAACAAAAGTGTTGCTAAAAATTAGTTATAATAGACAGATCGACGTGTACTTCATATCATTTGAAAGCGTATAAAAAAAGAATACACACCATATATGAGTGATACGTGATACCGGACTTTTTCTCTGTCAAGTATGTGCCTTTTACTCTTTCTAATCTGGCATAAATCGAGCCGGTGTTAACCTACCTACATAAACATTACATTCCTGGTAGATGTCATTTGTCTCAAAAACGGCGTTGCCATACTGATCAAGTATTAAAATCATTATTAGATTTGATTTTATTTCACAACATAAAATAAAAAATTAAAAATTAAATAAAAAGTAAATAAATAAATAGAAGATTGAATAACTTTTATTAACCAACTACTGATATCAATAATGGCTCCATATATACTCGAATGCAAAGGATGTAACCACGAAATCGATGATATCACGAAGCTAATGAAGTGTTCAACATGCAAAATGCCTTATCATATTCAATGCACAGACGTCAAGAAAGTTACGAAATCAAGCAGGACAACCTGGAAATGCCCAAAGTGCAACTCACCACCTCCCCTCGTGAGTCCTCAAACCGTCAGCGCTAAAAACGTATGCAGCAGTGACCCCAACATTTCAGTACGTTCTACAAGAGTATCTCTGAATCCAACTAGATCGTCCTCGCTATCCACAGAAAACCAGGATAAATTGATTAGTGAAATTAAAGCTTCTATAGCCGGAATGCTGGAGGATCGATTTTTAGACCTTCAGAATAAATACAAAGAGCTTAATAAGCAGAATAACGCAATACTGGAATCTCTAGAATTCATGACAAATAAACATGATGATATAAAAAAAATTATGGAGGTAATCAAAAGCGAAAGAGATGACTTGAAAATGGAAAATACCCATATAAAAAAACGATTGACATACCTGGAAGAAAAAATTGATCAAATGGAATACCAGAATCAGAGTGGGAACATAGAGATAAGGGGTATTCCAGAGAGACCCAATGAAAATCTGTTTGAATCTCTAAAATTGATTAGCCAGACCATCAATCATAAAATCACCGCCGAGGACATTATATCTACATCCAGGACAACTACTACTAACTACTCCAAGCGAAATCCTCGCTCTGTCATCGTCAAATTTTCCACCCAACTACAACGCGATACTTTCCTCAATTCGGTCAAATCATTCAATAAAGCTTGTAAAAACAACTCAGAGAAACTGAACACATCACACCTTAAGCTTACTGACGAACATCAACCTATCTATATATCTGATCTACTAACACAAAAAGCAAAATATTTACTGATGATGTCAAAAAAGTTTGCCAAACAACACAATTTTACATTCTGTTGGACCAAACATGGTAAAATATTCCTAAAGCAGAGAGAAAATGCAAAAACATATACTATTATTAACGAAGACTCATTCACCAAGATTTTGAGTTTTTTTCGTAGTAATAGCCAAAATTGTTAACCATTATCTTCTTACGACTGCTGCAATACAAAAATATGGTCTAATTATCTTTTTTTCAATAAATCTAATTAGGTTATTTATTATAAAAAGAGCAACTTTTCATAGTATGTATTATTTAATATTACAGTTTCTATCATATATTTATGTATACTTTTATTATTTATACTCAACTTATTTAAATATATCCATTAATTTAGAAAATACTATTCGTTATCCGCCTTGTTTTATGATATCCTATAATTATATTTCTACATATAAACATGTCTATGAGTTTATTTCGAGGAATTGCCTAATATTTATCTCCACAAATACTCAATTATTAAAAATGAAAATACCAATAATTAAGCTACAATTAGTACAAATACTGCTCGATGGGTCGAAAATCAATTTATTCTATTTAAATATAAATGGCTGATTTCATCGATTGCTTAGACGACTATGAAAGCATCCCTTGTAAAGTCTTTGATTCAGTTAATAATTGTAAAAAATACATCAAATCCGAGAAACATCTTAAAATAATATCACTTAATATTCGTAGCATTAGGAAAAATTTCGATGATTTTCTTCTTTTACTGCACCAACTTAACAATAAAGTGGATATCCTGATTCTTACCGAATGTTGGATCAGTGATTTCTATGTACCCAAAATACTAAATGGATACAAATGTCACTACACAAAAAATGTTAGATTGCAAAATGACGGGGTTGTGGTCTACATAAAATCAGAAATTAGTGCTATAGTAACGGAAAAAATAATCGAGGACGCTAACTGCCTGCATATAATAATAAATAAAAACATTAATCTTTTTGCAATGTACAAGACGCCTAGCAAAACAAACATTTCTAACTTCTTAGAATCGCTAAACAATGTGCTGCAACAGTATTCCCATGATGGAAGCAGTGTAATAGTAGCCGGAGATACGAATATTAATATCATTAATAATCGGCATGCACAGTCAGAGGATTATCTCAACATGCTGGCCAAAATTGGAATGACAGCTGCAATCAACAAAGCTACAAGAGTAGATCGTTATCAATCCAGTTGTATTGATCATTTCATGGTCAGATCTAAACTACTAGTAAAATCATTTATCTTGACAACTTCAATCACAGACCATTACCTCACTGGACTCTGTATATCGAGAAACACAGTAAAATCTACCCATCCGATAGTCAGTAAGCCAGTCATAGATAACGTTAAGCTATTGGATTTAATTAAAAAATCAAACTGGTCTTCAGTACTAAATGCAAAAGAGGCAAACGTTGCAGCTAATAATCTCCTAAACATAATGACTCAATGTCTCAAAGACTCGTCTTCTAATAAGAAAGTCACAAAAAGGAAAGTACACACTAAACTCAAACCGTGGATTACGGAAGGCCTTCTATTTTGTATTAAAAAACGTGACAAGATTCATAAGCAAACAAAAGACAACCCAAATGATATACAACTTTACACATACTACAAAAAATATCGAAACATATGTACAAATATTATTAAAAAAACTAAGGAAATATATTATAGCGATCAGATACGACAAGCTGGCGAAGATAAAAGAAAAATTTGGAAAAGCATTAACAATATGGCCTCAAGACAAAAAATTAAACCTGCTTTTGAAAAAATATTAATAGGCAAGAATTTAAAACACATGGAAACTCATAAGAATGATATTGTAAATTATGTCAATGAATTCTTCACAACAGCAGGACAGAAGTTAGCAAAATCAATACTACGTGATTCCCAAACTACAGAAATAGTTTTGGCTAACTTAATTGATGTTACTCTAAAAAAAGATAAATGTTTTAAACTCCTACCTACAAACAAACTTGAAGTATCCAAGACAATCAATAAACTTAAAACGGGATGTTCACCGGGCATCGACGGTCTACCTGTAACTATTTTTAAGGAGGCATCTGATATTATTGCGGAGCCTCTGGCGCACGTAATAAACGTTAGTTTTGAATCAGGCCAGTTCCCCCGATGGCTTAAGTCTGCGAAAGTCATCCCAATCCATAAATCTGGCAATACCGAGGACATTGGGAATTACCGTCCAATCTCGCTGCTGAATATAGCTTCAAAGGTCATCGAAAAAATTGTTAAAAATAGGCTAACTGAATACCTTGAAAAAGTAGGATTTTTTTCACCAAACCAATTTGGCTTTAGACAAGGTCAGAGTACAAACGACGCCATAAATACCCTAAATCAATATATATCGGAAAATCTAGACAAATCAAAAAAGGTGACGGCGGTATTTCTGGACTTAGCTAAAGCCTTTGACACTGTTTCTCACGCCATACTAGTAAAAAAACTAGAAATGATTGGAATTGAAGGACCTTCACTGTTGTGGTTCCAAAGTTACTTGGAGATGAGACCGCAAGTCATTTCCATAAATGGTCATCTAAGTACTGAACGCAGCACTGTTTATGGTGTACCCCAAGGCAGCGTACTGGGACCACTTCTATTCCTCATATATATCAATGACCTGTGCAATATTCGATTAGACGGCAGAATAATAACATTCGCCGATGACACAGTTTTATTAGCCGAGGCAGATACATGGCATCAAGTAATCAATAAATCACAAAACAACATAAATTTGGTTAAAAATTGGCTTGACAATAACCTCCTTACTCTTAATTCCTCTAAAACGAAATATATCAACTTCAGTCTACGACACATCGACACAAGTTTACACTTACTAACAATTCATAAACCCACATGTGTAGGAGGGGGTGTGCCTTGCCTGTGCCCTAAACTTGAGAAAGTGAACGACATGAAGTATTTAGGAATCATTATTGATTCAAATCTAAATTGGTCAAATCAAGTAATGTCTATTACTGACAGAAGCAGAAAACTGGTTTATGTTTTTTGTGATCTCCGAAATATTTTACCAAAAAAAATTATTAGAATGGTATATATGGCCCTATGCCAAAGTTTGTGGATTTACGGCATAACTGCCTGGGGAACATGCACCAAAAAACTACTTGACACAGTACAGAAGGTTCAAAAGCTTCTGCTTCGCATTATTCACAAGAAGCCCAGGCGATACAAATCGGAGCTACTGTTTACTGAAGCTAAAGTCCTAAATATCCAACAACTTTTTGTGAAGAATATACTGCTTAATTTCCATAGAAACAAACACCTAAAACCTAGAAGCCAGCAAACGCGTAGTACAAGAAATGCAGAAAAACAAAACTATCTAATTCCACATGTTAAAACGACGTTTGCTCAACGACAAATTTATTTTCTGGGACCTAAAATTTATAATTGTATTGATGAAAATATTAAAAACATAAAGATAATAAGTACGTTTAAACAGAAAATCAATTCCTGGATATTAGAGTTGGGCCCATCAAAATTAAACGACGAATTACTGAACATTGCTGTTTGAAAGGTTATGTATGTATTTTTATGTATGTTTGTATATATATATATATGTATGTGTATATGTATCTGTGTGTATGTGTCATATGTATGTTTATGTTATTATATTATATTATATGTATGTTTATATATTTATGTATGTTTCTATATATTTACCTAATATATATATTTATAGATATTATAGCTAGTAAATATTTTGTTTAGTTATATGTAGTTACCTTATGACGTGCTTATCATTGTCATTATACGTATTGTAATTAGCTCATCTAGATACAGGCCTTAGTTGACCTAGTTAGATGAGTTTTAGGCAGGTGCCAAACACGATGTGACGGTTTCTCTGAACTGTTTATGTTTGATTCTTGAACTTGTTTGGTATAATTAGTCGTAACCATTGCAATAAGTACTTATAAATAAATAAAATAGGTACAACAGAAAGCTATGCGCAAGTTATGCTGATATCACAGTAATAATAATTATGCTTTGACCTGTCAGAGAATGACTTCTCATTTTCTGTACCAATATGCAAGGCTTCCTCCTCAGCAATTGTTGTTTCGTTCACTTCAGATCTACACATAGATAAACAATGATATTAGGTATAGTTATTCCTGCAAAAACAAAGTAAGGGTCGTTTTTCTACGAGTGCTGAGTTTGAATATCAAGCAAACCATGAATGCTATAATGGAATCCTTAGCTAAGTTCAAAATTTCGAAATTTTAATTCGAATTCCGAAATTATCGAAATTTAACCGAAATTCCGAATTTCAAATGTCAAAATATCAAGTGCGAAATTCGAACTTGAATGTTAAGTTCGTAATTCGAAGTAGAATGTCAAGATCGAAATTCGAAGTAAAATGTCAAGTTCGAAATTCGAAGTAGAATTTCTAGTTCGAAATTCGTAGTAGAATGTCAAGTTCGAAATTCGAAGTAAAATGTCAACTTCGAAATTCGAAGTAGAATTTCATGTTTGAAATTCATAGTAGAATGTCAAGTTCGAAATTCAACGCACAATTTCAAGTTTGAAATTCGAAGTAGCATTTCAAGTTTAAAAACTGACAAATTAAAAAAAATACTGTCTTTACCTACAGCGTTACAAAGTCAGTCATTGAGTCAGGGATGCGCGTAACTATGTTATAAGTAGGTTTACTATTATTACTACTAAATTTTTTGGCTAAAACCCATGATTATCTGTTTGCAACAAAAACAACCCCCTCCAAACAAAGTATAATAATTTACGTCATACTACGAAAACCCGAATTAAATTTTGTCGCTTTACGAATGAATTTAGTAAACCGATGGTTCAACTTATATTTGTTTTTACTTGCAGGTTTCATATAGAAATCGGCCCTAAATCGATTTTCAAATTCAATATTCAAGTTTGATATTTGATTTCAAAATAATATTCTGATTCAGACAGTTCTGATAAAACTTTCAAGTTCTGATAAAACATAATTATTGTTCGAATTACACTAAAATCAAAATATTAAATTAGGTATGCATTTACCTGTGAGCATTACCTTTTGATGTAGTTTTGTTTACCTACACTGTTTACTCACCTCGTCTGTGAATTTACATCTTCAGAATTAGTGTTGTTTCGTATTCGCCTAAAATAAAAACAGTAATCACGTCAGTTTATAAAATAAAAGAAGTAATTTATTTTATGTGTTAATTAGTTAAATTGTTGCACGAATCCTATTCGTGTGGTCACCCCAATTTGACGTCAGGCAAAGAGCATCAGAGTAGACAAATGGTAATAATATACACGTAATAATACACTTAAACACGCTACTTACCTTAATAATCTTTTTTCCTCTAATATACTGTGTTTAAGTTTTAAAATTTTTGAGTTTCTGGCCATTTTGTTTTTAATTATCGTAATTTATCTCGTTCGGAGCGCAGCGTCAGCATCCACCCGTGACAGTGGTCGCGGTCATACTGACTCTCGTCGCCGGCGAGGCCCGCTTTATAACTCGCGCACCAATTTTGTTCGAATAAGCAAAATCGGATATTATTCTTTGACTTTTCGAAAAAATTCACAGATAAGAAGATAGATAATTAAATTATCTTTAAAATGGTGCAGGTTTCATAATAATACACTAGATAGTATTTGCGTAATTCTCGTGTTTGTGTTCGGTTAGACCTCATTTCCCAAATTAATTACACTATGTAATATAAACAAAATCTAAAATATTCACAGATTAAAATATTAGGTAAATGCTCTTGTTTAACATATATTTTTTTCGAATCGTAAGCAGTACTCGTTTAGACGTAATTATCAGTTTAAAATCATTAAAGTCGTATATCAGCGCCTTAAAATAATTAAATTTCGTTAAGAAATTTCCTCATTCGGTCGCCGCGCTGGCCTAGGCCCGCGATAAAAGCTATGCAATAGCTTAAAAATGTAATAAACCTAATAACGTTTATTTATTTATTTATTTATTATTAATATTGTTGATTGAAAACGTCGCATGTTGTTCTTTGGATTACATTTTTTTATCTGAGTAGGATCATATTTTGTTCTTCGGGAAGGATCACATTTTGATTTCTGGGTAGCATATTTGTTTTTTCTTAGGATATTTGGTCTTGGATTTGATGACCTGGTTATTAATGCGCGTAACATTGTAATTTTAAACGAAGATCCACCGCTAAAAGAACCACTGGGTTCCAAATGTGGTTGAATGTATTGTTGTAATGGCGCCGAGACTCCGAGACTATACAATAAACTGAGAATGGACGTACCGACGACCGACTTACCATACCCTACTTTTCGAAGAGTGGTTATAAATTGGCTGCTAAATAAATCTAGGAAAGACTGCGCGGCATTATTAAAATCTCTTGAATAAACATATTTCTATTTATATATATATTATTAAAATTTATGGCTATATTGTATTGTATTGTAGTACATTCTTAATTAACTTCTATATTATATTAAAAATGGCATTGCAAATTGTCATTTTCTTTGATAATTGTAGCGTTAATTGATCTTTCCAGCGTTAAACACACCAAAATAATATACTTTGCCTATTTCGAGTCAATTCTTCGTTACAGGATTCCTTTCTGGTCACAGTGTACAGTAGTTTTAAGGCAACATATTTTCTCTCTCCAAAAACGAGCCATAAAAATATTGCTAAACCTGAATCATGTCGTGGTCACTTCAAAAATCTCAGTATTCTAACGCAACCATCACTATACATGGTGACCGGAAATAAGCGCACAGGAAAAAAGCGCACACGAAAGTTGCGCATCGGAAAAAAGCGCACATGTATATATGCGCACGCGAAAAAAGCGCACAGTGAAAATAACGCACAACGAACAAAGCGCACAGGTATATAAGCGCACATAGAATAAAGCGCACATAGAAAAATGCGCACAGGTATATAAACGCACATAGAAAAAAGCGCACAACGAAAAATGCGCACAGGTAGAAATATAAGCGCACACAAGCTTTGCTCATTTTTTGTACCTGTATTTTTATTTTACTCTCCATTTATTTATTGCTCGACATTTAACCTAATTATATAAAATGGATCAATATACTCACAACAACACATCATTTGAGATAATAAAAAAGAATGTAAGTAAGTACATAATTTGTAAACACATATAATTAAAAAGTTCAAACAATTAGGTACAAAGAATTAAAACTATGGGACAGAAAACTAACATTTTTACCATCACAAGCCAGTCAATAAAAAAAAATACGATTTTTTTAAATATTACAATATTTATTTAATTGTGGCTTCTAATATATTTTATTATTTTTTTACTTTCCTGGCAAGGAAAGTATTGTGGACGCACTTCTGTTTGTCGGTCTGGCGCCTCGCGGTAAGGCGTTGGATTCTTACGGGTTGTTGGTGGAGCTTTTTGGTGGACTGTCCGTCCCTTAAAGGCTCTACGTTGGCTCCCGACGAGGAAACTCCTCAACGGTCACCACCACAGACACGAAACGTTGCAATAAACAATTCCACCACTGTATTATAACCATTATAATTAGGTAATTAATCCATCATTATGTACTAATTCACTAATCATGTAATTAACTAATGACCTAACAAACTCTTCTATTATTGTACATAGGTACTTCATTATTATGAAATAAGCTAAATTGTTTGATAGGTTATTAGTTATTATTTACCCGTTATTTATTTGAACTTCTAAATACATTTCAACATGTAAGAAACTACCTATGTAAGCAAAGCTTGTGTGCGCTTATATATGTACCTGTGCGCATTTCTCGTTGTGCGCATTTTTCTATGTGCGCATTTTTCGTTGTGCGCTTTTTTCTATGTGCGCTTTGTTCGTTGTGCGTTTTTTCTCTGTGCGTTTTTTTCTCTGTGCGCTTTTTTCGTGTGCGCATATCTACATGTGCGCTTTTTTCCGATGCGCAACTTTCGCGTGCGCATTTTTCCTGTGCGCTTATTTCACAGAATCACTATACATATTTGAATGCATAAAGTTAATATTAAAAAACATAGGAAAGATGAAGACCCAAAAAGAAATTCACTCGCATTTCACCAGATGTAGGCACAATTTAGCATTACCCCGTCCATCTCTGGAATTATTCAAAAGGGATCCAAATTACGTTGGAATGGCCTGTTACAATAAACTGCCTGAGAATATCAAAATTATATGTAGAAACGGAAAAATAACCCAATTTAAATCGAAATTAAAAGGCTACCTTATTGGGAGAGAATTATATAATATTAACGAATTATAATTAGATTACTGTCAATTTCCATCTCGATTTTTTTTTATTTAACTTGACAATTGTACCATTTTATTGATTATTATATTATTACTATTATTTCTAATTGTCTCCCATAATCAAATATATTTCTTATTTATAGGACCATTTAATTTTAATATTATAATTCCATGACCATCTGTAGTTATAAATATCTAATATAACTCAATTGCGTGGTGAGTCTCTAATGAAATATTTAGTATACATTTTAAAGTTATTTTAACATTAAGCGGCTATATAAAATGTCTAAACAACTATGTAAAAGTTTTTGAAGACAATAAATGCTATTTGATTTGATTTGATTTCAGGTATTTGTATTGATTTATTACGATCATGTGAAAACGTTCATTAAATCATAAATAAAAAGATATTAGGTACATAAAAAATGCAGTTCAGGGTGAATACAATTAAATTGAAATTAAATTTAAAGTCAGGAGATCAAATTCTTATAAACTAATAATCGAACTTAAAATTATCATTCTATTACCACGATCATGCGAAATGTTTAAAACCTTAGAGAGCCAGCCATGGGAATGAAACCCACGACGACATGTTTTAAACCCTCGAGAGTTTGTTTTTAGGGGGTGGTAGTGCACGCATACTAATATATAACAGTGGATTGTTCAATGAAAGAGACTTTTACCGTATATAATTCCATAATTGCTTAAATACGGAGATCGGCCGCCCGCGAATTGTCACAACAGTAAAACCACCGATCGGTGATATTTGCATTCCAGTGGTTAATTGTCAAATATTATTCTGTAACGAAACATCAGTCAAATAATAAGAGAAAACGTACAAACACCCGAAAAACATTTCCCTCCTTCTGGAGTATTCAGATAAAAACACAGGGTACATTACATAGATTATCTTAACTTATTGAGTATTTTTTATTGTTGCAGACTCCTCAAAATGGTGAATAATGGAAACAATTTACAGAATAGTTTGAACATCAGTAGAATTTCCCACATTGGATTGGTGTACTAGATGAGACCATTGCATAGTACAAAATCCCATACATGGTGGAAATGACTACTTCAATAATATATCCGACTATATTATTGTCTCAATGGAAGAGTGGACATAGATTACTCTTTTCAGATTATATATTACAGATTACTCTAACGAAACCCATTCGTTGGCGTTTGTTTTGCCATTCTTTATATAGTGTATTAGATTGATCAACTCTTTACTACGATATAGAAACCAGTAATTTACTACGAAACGCAACGTGTAGATGGTACTCATAGTTACTAAAATTTATTATTATATTCAATACTAGCTGACCCATGCCCACTTCGATGGGCGGTAAACATTTTTACTTGTGATGAAATTATGAGTGTGGTTCGGTTAGTACTGAGTGCTATGATTTATTTCCTGACTGTCAAAAGAAGGGTTATATTTTTACTGCATATGTATGTATGTATTTCCATGCCAATTTGAATATAATACCGTTATTTGTGAGTGTCTTCTTGTGAGTGTCTTATTTGTGAGTGAATTATCTCTTTAACACTATCTTTAACACTCACAAATAACGTGGCTGTCTATTGGTAAAAGAATTTTCAAAATCGGTTCAGTAGATCCAGAGATTACTTCCTACAACGTCACAAACTTTACCTCTTTATAATATTAGTATAGATTACGACACGGTCGCGGTTCCATACCTATGTCGTAATATCTCTTTAACTATTTATGCAGTAAAAGGGAAAAGTCTTTTGTTTTAAACACTTAAGACGATAAATTTACTTATTTTGATAAGAATTCATAATTGTTGATAATATGACCAATAAACATGACCTAACGATTTAAATATTTTTTTTTAACATAAAAAACTACTTTTTGTGACTTAAATATAAAAGTTAGACATATGCTGTCACTGACTTTTTTACAGGCATTATCAAGCTCTACAACTTTTCTCTAGAACTTAATCATATATCTCTCATCGTTAAGGCAGCGTTAGTTAGAAACGTTTCGTTCGACCGCTTACTCTCCGACTTACTTTGCAAATCCGACTACCACGAAAAAGTCTTTTAGATTTTCGGATTAATGTATAGACTATGACACTCACAAATAACGTGGCTTTCTCTTGGTAAAAGAATTTTATATTGGCAAAATCGGTTCAGTAGATCCAGAGATTACTTCCTACAACGTCACAAACTTTACCTCTTTATAATATTAGTATAATAGAAGGAGGACGATACTCTTGTGGAGGCGATAGTGGTGGACCACTGCAAGTGACGATAGCTGACAACTAATGCCTCTTCAACATAATCGCCTTTACCAGTATTGGAAAGAGCCCTTGCGGAAGTGCCAAGGGACTTGGCATATACACTGCCGTGAAGAGTCATGTGAAATAATTGGCGTTTTAGGAGTATGTCTACTGCCGGAAAATTGTCCAAAAACTGACGGGGATTTGCCAAAAAGGAAACTATCACAATTTTGTATAATGTCGGAACAAGAGACTGTATGCTGTATTCAACACAGCCCCATGAGCAACAACACGAGATCATGAGAAAACCAGAAAAATCCAATAATGCATCTTCTATATCACCGCCTACTACAACAACTACCAATAAGTCACCGGTCATCTCTATAGGTACTAGCTCCAGAAAAACCTTAAACATCGCCACAAGCCATAACTACCAATTTCATAAATGACAGTGTGAAAAAACGAACTAAATCCGAAAAAAATAGCTCTGCAATATTGAGTACAAATTTAACAATGACAGCCATTGCTGTGTTGGCGATTAATTAATTTATTTTATTTTATCTGCATCCAAACTTTTCTCTGGTCGTAACGGTCTCCGTTCCATCGGGTTTAGAAGAGGGAGGAAGAGAGAGTGCACCCGTGGTCGCGCGCCCACCTGTGCACTATAATATAGCCTGCGCACTTGACTGCTTCCACTAGAATCTACAATGCAGTCGCTATGGCCGAACACGGCTAGAAGGATATATATAATAGTATAAAATGACAACTTTCGTAGTATAACATTGCGGAGTCGCACTATAGATGGCAGCAAACACGCTCGTGGGGAAGGAAGCCTATTGATTAATTTAGCATGCTAAATTTGTATACGGCCCACATTAAACGAATGGACCATAGACAAATTTGGCATGTTTTTTTTTTAAATTACCACCGGTTTCGACAAGTATTGCACGTTGCCGTATTCTTGAAATCCTAAATTATAGCACACTTTTCGCACTACTAGTGCAGTGAATAGCAGACTAGGTTCTAATTATCGCATACTTTTGTTTTCTAATGTTTCTTAGTTTATTAGTGTTTTAATTTCGCAAATATATCTACTGAAAACAAAGCCGAAGCATTATTTTGACTTGGGGTCCCAGTATCCCAGCGTGTCCCAGTATTTCCCTTTCATATACTGCTGACAAAGTATAGCATTCTTACTTTGGTTAGCATTCTACTGGTTTTCGCTTAAATCTTATATATAAAAATGAACCGCCGTGCGTTAGTCTCGCAGGATCTCGGAAATGACTCGACCGATTTGAATTATTTTGCTGTCATTTTGTTTGGCTTGATTCAGGGGTGGTTTACAAAAAAAAATATTTAGGAAAACTCAAAGAAACAACTGAAAATCGAAAAAATCGAAATTGGTCATTTTGGGAAATAGGCCACTTTCAATAGATGGCGTTTGCGGCGATCCTATTGTTTGACAGCTACGCCATCCATAACTGTTATTCATTCCGTGCAATTGTGTAAAATTTCAAAAAGCCGAAAAGTCGAAAAAGTCAATTGTCGAAAAAGTCAAAAAAAGTCGAAAAAGTCGAAAAAGTCAAAAAAGTCCGAAAAAGTCGTAAAAGTTGAAAAAGCCGAAAAATTTGAAAACCTCAAACCGTACATGATTGTACCGAGAATTGGATTTGGAAGATTGATTAGGATCAATAAACGCTTATGAAGAGTTACAATCAAATCAATTTTAGGTGGTACGAAGATAACCGGGTCATAAAACTTATTTTTATCGGTATTTTAAAGAATAATTTACTCTGTGTTTTTAATCTGGTAAACTAAATGGTGAGACTCGATTTTATTCTACAATAATACCTTCTTCATTCTTACGAGTAACCTTTTACGTTTTGATTAGTAGTAGAAGAATTTGATCATTAAAAAAGAATTCAATGTTATCACGGCCAAATGTAATACTACTGTCTATACAACTATGTATTAGTTTTTAAGACAATAAACAATTTGATTTGATTTGATTTGATCTAGTAGTTAATAAAATACAATGCCTGGATGTGTTATGTGCCATAAGGGATCGAGAAAAATAGCCATATTTAATAGGATATAACTCAGAAATGATAGGTACCCCTGTGTTAAGGCGAGCTCACTTCGGAAGTCCCACTAGAAGGCCACGGTTGTGTCAATGAAAAATTTAAGATACCATTTTTTTATTTTATAAAAAATATATTTTTTTTTGATTTTTTACATTATTAACATATTTTTAAACATGTATTTAGAGTAAATTTTAACATTGAACTAACTACCAAAAATTATTTGACTTCGTTGTAAATATGTACGGCGTTGTTTTTTTGTGTCGCTTATATAACAGATATTCCAATCAAAATTTCACATTGTGGTTTCGGCCCTACGACGCATCCAAGTGTACCAAATTTCAAGTATTTCGATATTGAGGTATGACTAGCGCGCCCCCCGGTGGGCTGATTACAACCACAATCTTTTCAACTCTTGCCATGACCAAATGATGCCCTGCATGACGAATTTCAGCTCAATCGAATGAAATGTTTTGGCGCTACCGTGGAGGAATACACCCACACACAAACAGGCACACACACACACACACACACATACAGACCTACAGACAGACTTCAACCTGGAAATGGTCTTAATCGTCTCAGGAGGGTCAAAATGGATATTTCCGTCTTAATCTCAATTTTTTTTAGCGCTTTCACAATACTTTTCCTTAGGTCGGGAAAATAGAAATACAAAGCTAAAATTCTAAAAATAAGTTTAAAAAAAAAATAAAACAAACCTTTTATTATGTGCCCTGCGGGCACGAGCTAAATTTATTATTGGTTTCGAAAATATATACAAACATGTATGTACGAATGTCGTGACTTTTTAGGCTATTGCATAGCTTTTATCGCGGGCTAGGCCAGCGCGGCGACCGAATGAAGAAATTTCTTAACGAAAATGAATGATTTTAAACTGATAATTACGTCTAAATTAAATAATGTTTCTACAACGTTATTTAAACGTGAAAACCTTTAATTGGCTCTCTGCTATGTTACTCCGGCATTGTTAAATTATAATTAGCTGTTGGTTTTCCTGAAAATAAATAAATAAATAAATAAATAAACGAGTACTGCTTACGATTCCAAAAAAATATATGTTAAACAAGAACATTTTCCTAATATTCTTAGATTTGAATATATTAGATTTTGTTTATATTACATAGTGTAATTAATTTGTGAAATTAGGTCTAACCGAACACAAAAATGACTAGTACGCAAATACTATCTGGCGTATTATTATGAAACCTGCACCATTTTAAAGATAATTTAATTATCTATCTTTTTATCTACGATTTTTTTTCAATAATCCGTTTTTTTGCTTTATCGAATAAAAAATTCGTGCGCGGCGCTCTATCGGAAGACGTTTAAATTATTCCGAATCATTTGCTTCCGCAGATGATTCAGAATAATTTCAACGTTTTCCAATAGAGCGCAGTTATCTGATATCAGAAAAAAAAATAATTATTATTATAATTGCATAAGTTGTTAAAAATGCTATGCAATAGCTTTACCGCGCGGCAGTCCCCGAGTGCCACACGAATTTTAAATTTATTATTGTTTATTTTAAAGACACTTATTTTTCAGATCAATCAATTTATAAGCTTTTATAATCGTTAGATTATCTAAGCATACCATCAAAAAGCCTATGAAATAAAATGGAAGACAAGACTTAACACAGAACTGTAACAAAAAATGCAAAAAGAAAACAAGAATGTCTATACTATACACGGACACTAGAAAAGTAGTAACATACATACAATTTTATAAATGAATATAATACTGTGTTAATCGTATAATTATCTACAAATGCAATTTACAAAAATATTGCCTTTTTAGACATATAGTCCAGTGCAGTGATATTTTGAGCCATATTTCGGTGAAAGGAAAGCGTGGGCGGTTCCTTAAACGGCAAACCTTGGAATTACATATTTTTAAGTATGTATTAAGTAGTCATAAAGACACTTGAATTTGAAAAAGTATCACAATTTAAATAATAATTATATGTGAACAAAATTGCAATCATTACCAAAATCAGTCAGTAAAAATCAAAATTATCAGTAGGTAGACAACAACATAATTATGACGATGTGAATGATTCTATCTCGAATGTTGTGAAATGGTTCACAGCAAACACTCTGCTACTAAATGAAAAGAAAACAAAATGTATAAAATTTTCACTTCCAAATGTAAAGCAGATAGGGCGAAATATTATCATAAGAAATGATCGCCTAGAACTGGTCGATTCCACTGTATTCCTTGGTATCACTTTAGATAAAAAGCTACAATGGGGCCCACACATTAAAAAATTGGCCTACAGGTTAAGTTCTGCGGCATATGCTGTAAAAAAATCGTAATTTAACAGATATAGACACCGAGAGACTGGTTTACTTCAGCTATTTTCACAGCTTGATGTCGTATGGCATCTTGTTGAGGGGTCATCCAATGTATACCTACGCTTCTACAATAAAGTCCCAGAAAACATGCAAAATTTATCTGTGATACAATTTACTGTACTCAAAGGGCTACTATAAAATAAATGATTATCTAGACGACAAAGACCCTTGGAAATAAAATGGTTACCTCGATGATTTATATCATGTCACAATAATTTGTTATAATGTCACAATAATTTAATTTTTATGTATGTTTTACATCATTTATGTATGTTTGTATGCATTATTGACGTCAAAAAGTTACGTTTTCGTACTATTTTGAATAAAAAACTTATGATTATGATTATGATTATGATCAGTCGAACACGCGGCGATTATTATTAAAGCATTAGGTACACAATAATTACGCAGTATTTTTAAACGAATCGCATTATTTAAATGTCAAACAAGCGACAGAGTCCCTTCATCATGACGTCTAGATTATATTGCGTCACACTGCTCTGCATTTTAATTGGTAGTATTTATAGTGCGACAAGAACAACTGCAAAACTGGAGAAATCACTGTCTGAAGAAATGCAGGATATGGTGAGAGATTTGAAAACACCACCGCCGGAACCAGGGTTTGTAAGTATAAAGTGGGGAAAATCTGATCGGCTATAGGGAGCTAATGGGCCCCCTTTGGCCATTATACATCTATTCATTTTTTTTAAATACGAAGGCATATTGCTGGATTGATATTTAAAAAAAATTTCTTTGATTATTCTACATACATTACATTACATTTACGTCGTGTCCAATTGGCGGCTAAAAACCGCTCTTGGACGTGTCAAAACAATTGGGTTAGGTAGTAAATCTTGTTACTACTCTTTACTGAACATACCTAGGTAGACAAGAATTAACTACTAAATTGTCAAACTATAAATATAAATAATCAAAATAGAAGCCTAATATGTGAAGTAGTTAGTCTAGTAAGTCTAAGTCTAGTAAGTCTAGTAGTTTTAAGTTGTAAGTCTCATTACTACTTTAATCTTTACTTAACATAATAATAATAATAATAATAACTCTTTATTTGCACTTAATGAGTATACAAAAAGGCGAGCTTATTGCCACGTGGCAATGTCTTACAACTAACCTAAACATAGTGGTACATGCGCGCAAGATTATTACATAACATAAAGACAAGTGGAAGAATTTAAAACTAATAATGCCCGAGGAGAGGAAATTGGGAGAGGAAGAGGAGAGAAAAGGAAGAACTGGTTACGTCTTAGAAAGGTAGTAATCCTTAAGGTGAGTCTTAAACGATGGTAAAGAAGGCGAGTTTCGTACATACATATATTATTTAAAAAAATTATATAGTATCTAAGAAACTTTGAAACCTACTAAAAGTTATTCGTCGTAGAATCGTATTACAAAACAAATTAAAGGCTTATTTAATAAAATAGTCAATAATTTTAATAGCTACCTACTAAACACAATAAATAAAATAGTCAGTTAAAAAGTTGAATAATCAAAGCAGAAGCCTAACAATTGAAATAGTCAATAAATCGAATATATACGTACTAAAATCTGTACACAATAACATCCAAAGTAGTAAGTAAATTGTTAAATAATTAAACTAAAGCTAAATCTTACATTTAAATACTAAAAGAACACATATAATTATCATTCAAATTGGTACAATATTTGCAAAGTCATGGTCCTCGAATTCGGTCAGATTACAGAAAGGGTGGCCTATCAGCATCTCCTTAATGTTTTTTTTCATTGTTTGTCCTCCAGTTGTTTGATAATGGTAGGAAGTAAATTGTAGAATTTAATGCTAAGGTATAAGTAGCTCTTCTGTACTTTTGCCAGTCTTGTTCGGGGCACGCATAAAAGGGAATTACCGCGTGTATGGTGTAAATAGAATTTGCATTATATATATATATATATATATATATATATATATATATATATATATATATATATATATATATATATATATATATATATATATATATATATATATATATATATATATATATATATATATATATATATATATATATATATATATATATATATATATATATATATATATATATATATATATATATATATATATTGAAATTATGTTTATTACTAAATAAATGAAATGATAAAATAATGAAAGGGCACTTATCTGGTCTTACGTGGAGTCACTCCTGGTCACCACAGACCAGATAAGTGCCCTTTCATTATTTTATCATTTCATTTATTTAGTAATAAACATAATTTCAATTTGAAAAAATAATAATTTACACATTTACAATTATATATATATATATATATATATATATATATATATATATATATATATATATATATATATATATATATATATATATATATATATATATATATATATATATATATATATATATATACTTATATATATATATATATATATATATATATATATATATATATATATATATATATATATATATATATATATATATATATATATATATATATATATATATATATATATATATATATATATATATATATATATATATATATATATATATATATATATATATATATATATATATATATATATATATATATATATATTTCTTTTTTTAAGAATTCGTTTAAAGGATGACACTTTGATGAAAAAATAAAAATAATAAAAGCCACTTACATAGCTGGAAGGTTTTCCCGGACTGGATTGGGAAATGCTTATTTTAAATGAGATGTATTTCTGGATGAGCACCACTTTCGACAGTGCATTGTAGGTTTAATGGGATCCCTTTATCGCTAGCGAACGATCGCCCTTCATCCACATCTCAAAAACAAAGCGTATCCTTTTGCAAACCAAAATAAAATGTCTTTATTAAAAAATAATAATTTTTTCATCAAAGTGTCATCCTTTAAACGAATTCTTAAAAAAAGAAATTTTACAAAAAACCAATCAAATATTAACAATATATATATATATATATATATATATATATATATATATATATATATATATATATATATATATATATATATATATATATATATATATATATATATATATATATATATATATATATATATATATATATATATATATATATATATATATATATATATATATATATATATATATATATATATATATATATATATATATATATATATATATATATATATATATATATATATATATATATATATATATATATATATATATATTTTCAAATTGAAATTATGTTTATTACTAAATAAATGAAATGATAAAATAATGAAAGGGCACTTATCTGGTCTGTGGTGACCAGGAGTGACTCCACGCCTTATTCTTCTCTTCCTTCAGCGCTTGCTAGGTGTTTCCTGTTGTGGTATTGGAACCTGATCAAAATGGTAGCGGCAACACAGCAATGCAAGACGAGAATGAATGCTGGAAAATAATAGGCGATTAGTGTTTCTTAAATATTAATGATTGTTATAAAATGTATATCAATATTTCGGCTCAGCCGTCGTCAAGACATGTGACATTTCTGAAATCGAACAATTCGTTGAAAATTTAAATTCAAGGAATCGAACAAAAAGAAATGGATTAATAATATTTTACACGATTTAGTTAAGGTACCATAACCAACCGTGCAAAACGTTATTTTAAATGAATGATTATAAATTAAAATAAAAAGCATTTGATGATTATGATAATATGATAAACCTTATTAATTTTGCCTATTGAGACCGGAACCTTTGCAAGCGCCTAAAATATAAATATAAGCTAATTCCCAAGATTTGACGTCCCTTTCTTTTGCATTATCACCCAGGCATTTTATTATTTTAACTTTAAAACATTGATCAAAAGATAAATTATGAGCCCTGGCATGTTAAGATATTGGGAGTTGGCTTTCATTTCCTACACTAGCCCTATGATTATTTAGTCTAATATTAAGTGATGTTGTTGTTTCACCGATATAAAAGGCATCACAAGTCCTGCACAGAAGTTGATATACTATATTTTTTGAAATACAACTGCAATGAAAGGGAACCCTGTAACTATTAGTAGTATTTGGACTGGTAAAAAAAGGACTTAGATCTAACAGAGGACAAGTTTTACAACGTGGACGACCGCAAGGTTGAAGGCCAAAAGTATTATTACCAATAGAGAAATTTTATAAAATATTACACTCAGTGGTTAAACCAAATAAATTACCATTCACTTAAGACAGCTAAATTCACGGGACATGTTGAATTTCTTTCTAAATGTTTAGAAAACAACATTTGCCCTAAAGGGTTATTACCAAAATTTCCTTCCGCAGCAATTAGTACAGAAATTCAATATGATTTCACCGCAATCCGTTTAAGGTATTCAATGGAAATTACGTCTGTTTTGCGAAATGAATATCAAATTTTAATTGATAAACATTTAAACTCACTGTGTTTTTATGTTAACATGATAACAACACATTCTCCTTTCTTATTTCAAGAAGCTCATAAAATAGTTAACAATTCTGTAACAGATTTACGAAATATTAGATTAAAACACGATAAAAAGTTCCTTAATTTACTAAAGAACTTTCAGAAAATTTGCATTATCCCAAGTAACAATACACGAAACATTTTGAATCCAGTTTCCATTTCAAATTACAGTCATTCCAATGTTAACAAAACAAGGAATTCAAATTCACTTCGAAATGTTATCCCAGCAGTTCACCAAGGTACTCTTTCCTCTCCGATGCACACCCTATCAGTAAACCAAATTACTAACAATATATTTCCATTAGTATCAGATTCCGTACCAATACGTGCCACATTAGTAAACCAAATTAATAACAGTATAACACCATCAGTATCATATTCTAATAATATACAAGGTCCATCTCCTAGAGAAAAAAATGCTGTTAAAAACTTGTCATCCAAAGTAATTAACCACAATGAATATTTAGTATTAGCTAAAGGTCTAAATTTCACACCGACTCAAAATGTGAACCATTTTAGTTTTGGTAATGATGTTGTTAAATTTTGTCGTAATTTAAGATGGCGCGAATTTTGGCATTCAAATCAAAAGAATAACAATAATAATATTAAATTACACAATGCACTATCTCAATTTCGTCCACACTCTAATAAAGAACCCCCTCCATTACCAAAAAATCATCCGGTAGAAAATTTTATTACTATTTTATTAAACAAAGTAACACATCTATCTTTTCTAAATAGCCTCAAGCCAACATCAAACTTGTCAGTAGATGAACGTGCAGCTCTTGAGAGTCTTAGCAAGGATACCAGCATCGTCATTTTGCCGGCTGATAAAGGTTCCACTACTGTCATACTTAACAAAACTGACTATGTTACTGAAGGCTTGAGACAACTTAGAGATGAAACTTTCTATAAAAAACTATCCAGAGATCCGAACAAAAATTTTGCAGTGAAAATAAAAAAATATATTGAACAAAATAAATCAAATGAAAAATTATCAGACGAAGATGTTAAAACTTTAATTCCTGATCCTATCCGAACTCCAAATTTTTACCTATTACCTAAAATTCACAAGCTTAATAATCCTGGACGACCGATAGTCGCAAGCTTTAACTCTCCGCAGAAAGAATTTCGGCTTTTGTAGATTATTTTTTACAACCTTTTGTGAAAAATCTAAATTCTCATATCAAAGCCAGCTATCATTTTATTGATATTTTAAATAATACTGTAATTCCAAAGTCAGACGACCTATTATTTGTTACTATTGACGCCATATCCCTGTATACCAATATTCCTCATAATTTAGGATTGGAAGCCATTTCTTATTTTCTTGATGAGAGACCTCATCCTCAAATACCTTCTACAGATTTTCTTTGCAAATTAGCCGAGTTTGTCTTAACGTGTAATGCTTTTTCCTTTGAAGATGAATTTTATCTTCAAATTAAAGGGACTGCTATGGGAACTCGAATGGCACCTTCGTATGCCAACCTTTTCATGGGATTATTCGAGCAAAATTTTCTTCAAACGCAAAATTTAAAACCCATATTATGGTATAGATTTATTGACGACATAGTAATGATTTGGCCACACGGACAAACTACTCTAACAACCTTTCTTGACGACCTAAATAATTTTGGCCCTTTGAATTTCACTCATACCATTTCTAAATCACAAATTACTTTCTTAGATGTTGATTTAACAATTTCCGAAGGTAAAATTAAAACCGCGATTCATATAAAACCTACAAATAAAGAACAGTATTTACACTTTGATAGCTGTCATCCATTTCACACCAAGAGATCCATTCCCTATTCAATGTCCATTCGCGGACACCGTTTAGTTAACAACAAAGAAAATTTAGATAAATATCTCAATAATCTAAAGCAATCTCTTCTTGAAAGAAAATACCCTGCTCCTCTATTGGATAAACATATTCTAAACTCTGAAGTAAAATATATACCAAAACCTAAAATTACTTCAAATAAAAATAATAATAATAATAATAAAATCTTCCTTAGCACCACTTATTTTCCTGGTGCTGAGAAACTGCGAGATATATTATCTGATTTATTCCCCATCATTTCTAATGATGCATCCACTAAGGATCTCTTAGATTCACCGCCAATTTTATCTTTCCGCAGACCACCTAATATTAGATCAATATTAAACAAAACATAAAATAATCAAAATTTCTCTATTGGTAATAATACTTTTGGCCTTCAACCTTGCGGTCGTCCACGTTGTAAAACTTGTCCTCTGTTAGATCTAAGTCCTTTTTTTACCAGTCCAAATACTACTAATAGTTACAGGGTTCCCTTTCATTGCAGTTGTATTTCAAAAAATATAGTATATCAACTTCTGTGCAGGACTTGTGATGCCTTTTATATCGGTGAAACAACAACACCACTTAATATTAGACTAAATAATCATAGGGCTAGTGTAGGAAATGAAAGCCAACTCCCAATATCTTTACATGCCAGGGCTCATAATTTATCTTTTGATCAATGTTTTAAAGTTAAAATAATAAAATGCCTGGGTGATAATGCAAAAGAAAGGGACGTCAAATCTTGGGAATTAGCTTATATTTATATTTTAGGCGCTTGCAAAGGTTCCGGTCCCAATAGGCAAAATTAATAAGGTTTATCATATTATCATAATCATCAAATGCTTTTTATTTTAATTTATAATCATTCATTTAAAATAACGTTTTGCACGGTTGGTTATGGTACCTTAACTAAACCGTGTAAAATATTATTAATCCATTTCTTTTTGTTCGATTCCTTGAATTTAAATTTTCAACGAATTGTTCGATTTCAGAAATGTCACATATCTTGACGACGGCTGAGCCGAAATATTGATATACATTTTATAACAATCATTAATATTTAAGAAACACTAATCGCCTATTATTTTCCAGTTCTCATTCTCGTCTCGCATTGCTGTGTTGCCGCTACCATTTTGATCAGGTTCCAATACCACAACAGGAAACACCTAGCAAGCGCTGAAGGAAGAGAAGAATAAGGCGTGGAGTCACTCCTGGTCACCACAGACCAGATAAGTGCCCTTTCATTATTTTATCATTTCATTTATTTAGTAATAAACATAATTTCAATTTGAAAAAATAATAATTTACACATTTACAATCAAATATTATATATATATATATATATATATATATATATATATATATATATATATATATATATATATATATATATATATATATATATATATATTTTTAAAATATTTGATAGTTTCTTGTGTATATTCTATATAGAATTGATTAGAGGGATGATTATGAAGAAAATAATAATAAAAGTCACTTACATACATAGTACATAGTGGAGAAAGGGGTCCCTTGTTTGAATGAGGGATTGCTTTATATTTAAACGAGATTGGTTGGTTGTCTTTGACTTGCGAACAGAGATGTAGGTTTACAAGGCCTTTTTAATCTAGAAACACTCACCCTTCAAACAACCAATCTCTAAACTAAGCAACCATCCTACCTAAATAATAAAATCTTAGTTGCTTAGTTTAGAGATTGGTTGTTTGAAGGGTGAGTGTTTCTAGATTAAAAAGGCCTTGTAAACCTACATCTCTGTTCGCAAGTCAAAGACAACCAACCAATCTCGTTTAAATATAAAGCAATCCCTCATTCAAACAAGGGACCCCTTTCTCCACTATGTACTATGTATGTAAGTGACTTTTATTATTATTTTCTTCATAATCATCCCTCTAATCAATTCTATATATATATATATATATATATATATATATATATATATATATATATATATATATATATATATATATATATATATATATATATATATATATATATATATATATATATATATATATATATATATATATATATATATATATATATATATATATATATATATATATATATATATACAGTAGAGCCTCGTTAATCCGAACCCCTAAAAACACAGGGGGGTTCGAATTAACCGGGTGTTCGGATTATAGTATGGGACAAATTCTATAGAGGTAAAAATAAAAAATTGGGATTTGTTTGTGTTTTATTTATTTAAAGCCATCTTCAATCGTAATTCAAATAAAAAAAAGTAACAAATATTTTATATTGTCCTACATATTTCCTTCTGCATACTACTTTGGAACAAGAAAATCTAGCATTGACTTTTGCTTTGATTTGGTAATTTTTTGGGAAAAAACATCACTTCGCAATCGCCGCAGCAACAATGTGTCCTGACTTGACACGCCGTTTTCGTCAGTCCATTGAATGCCAAGCTGAAGCTGTGGAGGCACCACAGCTTCAGCATGGCTTCTTTTCTTAATTCCTGGGTCAGCTTCTTCTTCGTGATTGACTTCTTCTTCGCCCGTTTCTATCGCGATTATTTCTTCATCTGTGAGGATCTCCTGAGATATCAACTCTGCTTCTGCACCCCCTTGTGTCCATTCTTGAGCAGCGAGCTCACTCATTTCTTCACCGCCGGAACGCAATCTATTGCATAACAGACTAAGAGGAATATCATCTTCTGGTTCAAATTCCGCAGCCACCATGGGAATGAATTCTGGAAGCAATTGATTCCACGACTTTTGAATGAGATGTTGAGTTACTTTATTCCAAGAAGTAGCCAAATCGAAAGCCACATCTTTCATGTTAACTTTCTTGAGTATCCCAATGACATCTTCAATGCCGTCTTCTTGGTGAGCGACAGTCTGCGTGAGCAATTTCTTCCGGAAATTGAGTTTTATGTTTTGAATAACATTTTGGTCCATAGGTTGAATTAACGCAGTTGTGTTTGGAGGTAAGAACACAGCAAAAATCTTTCTATCTTCGCTTCTTAATTCTTCTTCAGAAGGATGTCCGGGTGCATTGTCCAATAACAGGACAGCCTGTTCTTCCAAGTTATTATCTCGAAGATGCCGTCTTACGCTTGGGACGAACTCATTTTTAAACCACACCAAGAAGATGTCTTTAGTAACCCATGCATTTTTTTGGCCTTGGTAAGACACAGGTAGGATGGTTGAACCAAAGGCGCGTGGTTTCTTGGCTTTGCCAATTACTAGTAAGCGAAGTTTGTGGTCACCAGAAGCGTTAGCGCACGGCATGAACGTTATTCGGTCTTTGACAATTTTACGTCCCGGTGCTGAAGATTCACTCCCTGAAGCTAAGGTCTTATCTGGCAGTACACGCCAGAATAATCCTGATTCATCGGCGTTGTAAATTTGTTGAGAGGTAAATCTTTTTTCTTCGATTAATTGGCGTAACTTTTGTCTAAACGGTTCCACAGCTTCGATATCGTTGGTCAATTTTTCACCAGTAACCTTTAATTGTCTTATTCCATGTCGTTTTTTGAAACGGTCGAGCCACCCGCGACTTGCATTAAAGTCCTTAGACTGTGTGATCTTCTCATGAAAAAAGCGAGCTTTTTCTGTAATTAACTCTCCAGACATGGGAACGTTTAATCTTCTTTGCTGCAAAAACCACAAAAAAGGGCATTTTCGACAGCAGGATTCTCAGGCTTCCTAAGTGTTTGTCTCTTCCCGGGGCCTCGTTCTGTGCGGCTGATAAACTCCAAAATCTGTTGTTTCTTCTTTTTGATGTCAGCCACAGTCGTTTTCCCAATCCCAAATTTCTTTGCAATCTTTGGATAACTTACTCCTCGATCTAACATTTGAATCACTTCATATTTGTCACGTAAAGTCAATGTGACATGTTTACGACTTGATTGTGATGCCATGACTGTGTTTATGTGAGTTAAACCAAAACTACAAATAAACTCTTATTACGCGGAACATTCCAGAACACTTAGCGCAGCGCACACGCGCGCTCAAGGCTACGAGTGCGGGCGAACTAATGAGGCCAGTGCGCGGCGAGGCGGGTGCGAGTTCGTTCGGATTACCGCGATCAACGGATTAGGCAGGGTTCGGACTAGCGCGGCTCTACTGTATATATATATATATATATATATATATATATATATATATATATATATATATATATATATATATATATATATATATATATATATATATATATATATATATATATATATATATATATATATATATATATATATATATATATATATATATATATATATATATATAAAACAAAGTCGGGTTTGTTCGACCACTTATAACTCGAGAACGGCTGGACCGATTTTCATGGTTTTTTATTTGTTGTATTTGTCTCCATCCCGAATAGCAGAATAACTATTAAAAACATTGGAAAATTAACGAAAAAATAAAACAAAAGAAAAAACATTTTCCCATACAAAATGTTCATGGGTGTCGTAACTGTCAAACATTTAATGTTCATCCCGTCGATACGGTAAGCTCTCCCCTCCTATTAAAGAAATTATTTAAATAAAGGTTTCGAATCGACAAGATATATCCACAATATTCGGACCACAATTACTATATAGTTTAGTTCAATCATGTCATGCTGACAAGCGATTGATATACTTATTTTGTACTTTTATATTTCTTTTTGTTTTATTATCTTAATAAAGTAGTGAACTTAATATTTATTTTGTATTCTTTGTATTACTTCCATAAAATCCTAAATTAAGTTCAGCTAGTCTGTAACACAACATTCATTGACCGTTAGGCTAGTATTGAATATAATATTACAGCCATGACAACTATCATGATAGTTGAATTTTTAACATTTAATTTTGTGACGCATCCAAGTGTAGGAATGTCTATCTACTGGAATAGTTGATTGTATTGTATTGTATTGTTGCAGTTTGACCACGAAGACCCATGTGTTCGGGGTCGATCATACTCACGGGTCAACCCCACCGTTGTTGATACCAATGGGCATTCCAACGAACTTGAAATGTCCTAAAGCTTTTTATTATTATTACTATTATTATTTGTTGATGAACTCGCAGCTTAACGCTGATGTGTTCATATCATGAAATTCACTGGTGCTGCTGTTTCCTTTTTTTTCTTTTCTATACTAATATTATAAAGAGGTAAAGTTTGTGACGTTGTACTGAACCGATTTTAAAATTCTTTTACAATAGAAAGCCACGTTATTTGTAAGTGTCATAGGATATATATTATTCCGAAAAATAAAAAGGCTTTTTCGTGGTAGTCGGATTTGCAAAGTAAGTCGGAGAATAAGCGGTCGAACGAAAACGTGTCTAACGAACGCTGCCTTAACGATGAGAGATATATGATTAAGTTCTAGGGGAAAGTTGTAGAGCTTGATAATACCTATCAAAAAGTCATCGACAGCATATGTCTAACTTTTAAATTCAAGTCACAAAAAGTAGTATTTTATATTAAAAAAATAATTTAAATCGTTAGGTCATGTTTATTGGTCATATTATCAACAATTATGAATTCTTATATACAAAATAAGTAAATTTATCATCTCAAGTGTTTGAAAAGAAAGACTTTTTCCTTTTACTGCATATAATTTTCCTTTTACTGCATAAATAGTTAAAGAGATAATACGCTCACAAATAAGACACTCACAAGAAGACACTCACAAATAACGGTATTATAGTCAAATTGACATGCAAATACATACACATATGCATTAAAAATATAACCCTTCTTTTGGCAGTCAGGAAATAAATCATAGCACTCAATGCTAACCGAACCACACTCATAATTTCATCACAGGTAAAAAGTTTTACCGCCCAACGAAGTGGGCACGGGTCAGCTAGTCTTTTATATATCATTTTTTAAATATATATCAAACCTATTTTTGAATGCGTTTATGGTTGGTGCTTCGATAAATTTCTCGGGCAGTTTATTCCAGCTGTTCACGATTCTGTTTGTCAGGAAGTGCTTTCTTGCTTCAGTTGAAAAGCTTGTAACTTTGAGTTTCAGGCTGTGACCTCTTAAGTAATGGTTTGAATTTTTTGAATTGAACACAAACATGCTTTCCAACTCTGGGCAGTCGTAATGATGCCTCTATATTTTGTATGTCTCTATGAGATCTCCTCTGTGTCTCCGTTGCTCCAGAGTGTACCTACAGTTTGAGGATTTTTAATCTATGTTCATAGGGTGTTTTGCTTAGGGTTTTTGGCAGTTTTGTCGCTCTACGTTGTATACTTTCAAGCAGGTTGATGTCCTTGGCAAAATAAGGATTCCAGATTTGAAAACCATACTCGATCAGAGGACGAATGTAGGTTTTGTAAATTTTTAGAAATGTCGGTATCGTCAATACTTGAGAAACTTTCTTTGCCAAATAAATAGTGAGTTTGCCTGTTTTACGATGTTTTCAATATGGTTTGCCCATTTCATGTTGTCCGTTATCGTTATACCAAGGTCTTTCTGTGCATTTGTGGTGGTTAAGCTGATCAATCCAAGTTGGTAGTCATTTTTAGGGTTGTTTTTACCAAGGTGTAGAACTGTGCATTTCTTAGGGTTGGTTTTAATAACCCAGTCTTGAGTCCAACTCATCTTAAAATTTATTTTCACAGGGTTCGTATATGTCAAACGTCGTCGCGTATAAATTGTGCAAAGGTCCAAAAAAAGAAAATGCTACTATTTCAACATTTGATATAATAAACAATGTTTTTACAGCATCAGTAGAACTGCTGAATGATATGACTAAATTACAGGTTTGTGCTGTGTTTTTATTTTTTATATTTATACAATTGGTAAGACAATTGGTTTACACAATTAGTAAGTGCTTTCACACCTATGTGTCATGCACTAACTGGTGGTATGTAGGTATGCATACGTTCATTCACTGCTAACGTACGGCGCGGAGTTATGGGAGCGAGCAGCCGACAGGCAAAGGGTCTTCGTTATGCAGAAGCGTGCAGTCCGCACAATAGCGCGTGTGGCGCTTGATGCACCAGCTAGGCCTCTGTTTAGAGATCGCTGCATCTTGACGCTGCCATCCATTTATATAATGGAAGTAGCGCTGTTCGTTCGCAGAAATCTAGCCGATTTTGAAGTGAATGGTGTGCATCACCACTATCCAACTAGATCCCGTAGCATGCTACGTTCTGTAAGTCATGCATTATCCAAGTCAGAGAGGCTAGCCTATATCGCCGGCCCAGCGGTTTACAACAAACTCAGCGAGCACATTAGGCAGGCGCAATCTCTTGACGTGTTTAAGAGACGCCTTAAGAGGTACTTCACAGATAAGGCGTTTTACTCACTGGAGGAATATTACTCGAGGGAAGTCTAAAATGCTCTGGTGGCTAAAGTGTTTAATGATCTCTTTGCATTTTGTCTTGTATTTTCTCTTTTTACATTATTCTTGTGTTTTTTCTTCGTTTTGTTTTGTTTATTTTTATCTTTTCTTTACGATAAAAAAATGTTTGTTTGCTAATATGTATGAATGTTTGCTAATCTGTATCTGACTTGTATACCAATAAAATGAATATGAATATGTAGGTATGAAAGCACTGCCTATGGGTATGAAACATATGAACATATCTATATGCCAATAAGCACAGTGGCATATACATAGGTATGAAAGCACTGCCTATTGACACCTATTTCATTTAAGACTAGCAGGGTAACTATGCCGGTGCAGCCGGTGCGGCGCAATGAGGCTCAAGGTAGTTCGGTGCCCAAAATGGAATTTCTCTGTACGACCCACTTTCTATCCAACTCTGCTAAGAAGCTAATCACGCCGAAAACATGGATATGTAGTGGCCCTTAAGTACCATTACATGCGATCAACAAATGCATCGATTTCCAGCTATTATTTTAACGCGTGCAGCGATGAATCAGCACGATGAAACAATACTTTTACTCGGAATATTTCGGATTGCATCATTTCCCGACCCATATAAACCGGCGAAAAAGCAACCAAAGTATCATTCCTCGAGTGATCATCTTCCCCCAAGGTTGCGACTGCATATTCGGTACCCCTCTCACGAGGTGCGCCAACGTATCCGGCTCCTTGGTTTCCTTTCCTTATCTTTCCCAATCACGAAGAATCAGTCTGCAATCCCGCAGACTCGAGCCGTGCCCAGTACAAGATACTAGGAGCACACATACAATCCTAATCCATATATCCTCGTAACCGCAGTCGCGCATCAATACACTCGCGACAACAAAACCTGTTCGGGAAGCGTTATAACTGGCAATATCAAACTTTCAATCAATAAATACCTTCTACTTTATTCAAAACCGCCTCTCAATGCGGAGATAACTCGTAAGTTGATACCACCACCTCACACCACACAACTTGGAGTCTAGTGAGGGGTGGTCCCTCTCAGTGGTGACCCCGACGTGATGTCATAAAACTGATCTATGATTTTGCAGAGTGCAAATTAAAGCGAAAACCACTCTAGAAATGTATTTGTTCATATATTTTTTTAAATATATTAAGTAGGTAATTTAAATATGTAGATATTTAAATTGGTGCATTTGTAATAATATTATGTAGGTATTTTTTAGTTTTACCGGTTTCGCACTTAGTTGTTCTATTCAAAACAAAGTAATAAAAGCTGCCATATTTTTATTGCTTTATAATTCAGTAATTAAATTAACAGAAAAGCATGGTACCTACTAATACAGAAACAAATATTTTGAACATTCTGCCCCAACAATATGTCTATGTCATACCGTGTGTCACGCTGAAGTTTGTACCGGTCCTTAAGTATTTCTCGGCCTATATAAACCGGCGAGAAAGCAACCAAAGTATGCTGCTGGAGCTCATTCGCGCGTGCCAAATCGGCACGAAGGAGCAGAACACCATGCTGCTGAATGTGTTCCTTCAGTCGGACCTACCTCGTGCCCCGAGACTAGCAGAAGTATTGAAGTTTACCTCAGGGTGAATAGCCCTGAAACGCCATACTCGCAAAAGCCGGGCCAGTGGGCCCGATTCAAGAGAAGCCCCACGAAAAGGCAAAATACCTAGTGGTAGACGTCACAGGCCGTTCTAAATGGCCTGTCGACTGATTTCGTTGATTCGTTGACCAAAGTATCATTCCTCGAGTGATCACGTCCCCAAGACAGCGACGGCATACTTCGGTACCCGGGCTTCTTGGTTACCTTTTCCTTCTTTTCCTTATCGAGGCGAGAAGCATCAGTCTGCATTCCCACAGACTTGAGCCGTGCCCAGTACGAGATACCTACTAGGAGCACAAGTACAATCCTTATCCATACACCCTCGTAACTTCAGGCAGATAGCCAATACATTCGTGTCAATATATCCTATTCGGGGAGCGTTACAAACTGGCAATATCGAACTCTCATTAAATACCTTCTGATATACTTAAAATCGACTTTTAATACGGAGATAACCCGCAAGTTGACACCACCACCTCACATCAAATAACCTGGAGCCTAGTGAGGGGTGGTCCCTCACAAGTTCTTGGGAACTTGTTCCACAGCATGTTCGCGGCAACGTCCCCAAATAAACGCGCTGTTTTTTTATTTTATTATTTTATTTTATTTTATTCAGGAAACAGACAGTACAAAAAACATATTGACTAAATCAAAATATAACAAACATAAACTATTTATATGTTTCCACTAATTAAACGGTCATATAGTGCGTTATTCTACATAAAAGAAAAGTTTAAAATATACAAGCATTTTTTAAAGTTAAATTTTAGGGTTTTTTAAATAAACAGAAAATATTCTGAAAATTAAATTGCAAAGTTACTAAACAGCCCAAAGTATTAAAAGAGTAAATATAAAGTAAATAGACCAGAAAAAAACAGTAAATAGATTTATAAACATGTATGTAGGTATATTAATATGGTAATAAATGAATTAATTATTAAATAGACAGTAATAAGAAAAAAACTATATGATTATGTAATGACACATTTTATAAGAACGAAATATAGCAAACAGGAATAAGTTATGTAAATACAAAGATAAGAGGAGAATAACTATTTTCATAATAAACAGATTACTTAATTAAATTGTAATATATGTAGCTACAACATAGATGTGTAATTTAGGTAACGGGCGTAGCTATAGCTATCACCATGGGGGGGGGGGGGGGGGGTCCGCGGGTACTAAAATGTACAAAGATAAACTAGTTATTGGCCGGACTTTACGCAGAAAAAAGTTCTAAATTCCAATCTCAGTTATTTAAAAATTACATAAACATTAAAATACACGCAAGTTAATCGCGGACAAATGATAGTTACTTTAAAAGTACCTACCTTTAAATAAAATAAGTAAATAATATCGGTAGAGCATTTATTTGTGACATTATATTCTACTTAATATTATAAACGTGAACGTTTTTGAGGATGTATGGATGCGCTTTCACGCAAAACTTTAAAAACTTTAAAGCATAACATTTAGCCTTTTACGCCTTATGGCCAATATATTTATAATTTCGTTAGGATCCAGTTGGACCGCTATATCACGATGAACACTCATCAATGCAATCCCAGTCAGTCGTTCATCTCCCGTGCTATTTCTCAAGTAGTTTTTCAACCTCTTTAAGGTTGAAAAACACCTTTCTGGGGTTGCTGTGGACAAAATACTGAGAGTGTGGCCAAAATAGTGAGCAGCATTTTTATTCTAGCAAAGAACTGATTCTCGCACTGGCCAAGAGTTTCTAGTGCGGTGGATGGTTTTTCCGTCATAGATTTCCAATGATTCTGCCATATTTCATATTCAATTGGAAAAGTATTCGCTTTGGTTTGTCCCAAAAATAATAGCCCTAATTTTTTAAGGCTTCCTTTTATCTTAGAGTTATCATTGGTCTTTTCAGGCAGAATCATTTGAATCCCTTCGATTGTCTCTTCATGTGGCTTAAAGCGTGCATCAAGCTCTGTAATTACATGATCAATGAAAGGGTAAAATACATTTCTACGGTAATATATTTCGGCAGTTTCTCCTGGAAGTTCTCCTGCGCTGGGTTTGCCTTCCAGTCGTTCTTGGAACAATTATGTCGCTTGAACTCATCTGCTTTGCTTGCTCGAAAAGAATGGTGAAATCATTTTCGTTCCCAATATTTAATAAAATAGTTTTTATTGTTTTTGCATAACTATAAATGTTGGTCAAATGGACATTGGCCTTCTGCATTGCTTTGTTTAGGTTTGATGTGTATGAAAATACTTTTCTTAGTATAACTAACGACACGATAAACTGGCTGTTTTCCATGGCTGTTTGCATTTGGTATGCTTGAGTGGCAACATCTCTAGTAAAATCATCTTGAAGTGCCTCAAGTGTTGCGCGTATTACGGGAAGCATTTCTGCTAATCTTTCAACAGCTACATGTTTTTCTGAGAGATAAGCGTTGAATGAGATGATTTAACAAGGCCATCCTGAAGTGGAGACATACTAAGGGGGGGTCCGGACCCCTTAACCCCCCCCCCCCCTTATATACGCCCGTGGGTAGGTGTATAGTAATTACATGCCAGATATGAATGTAAATAAGTAGAGGGAGAGGCCTTTTATTAAATTTTGCACTTGAGCCCATTTCGTTTAGTTACGCTACTGCTTAATACTCTCCGAGAATTGACCCAAACGAATTGGACATTTATCTCCCTAGCAATTGATCTGGTTTTTCAAAGCGATAAAGCAAATTAAACCTAATAAACTTTACATACGAAATAAATCCTCTGCATTTCAAGACGGCGCGTATTACGTCGTTACGAACTATGGATTTTAGCATCCACCTGGCCCACGTTCACAGTATACCGAGAGAACTGTAGACGCACTCTCGAACGACAAGGCGACGCGGGGATAGGGTGCGAGGGAAGTGTGAAGAGGAATACGTCTCGGCAAACGCCTTTGGTTGGACTTATACGCGAGCGAAGGTTAGCGATTTCATCGAACGTTTGAACTTCTGCGTCGGCGGAGTAGCAGACATATATCAGCCATATGCTAGCCCTTAAGACTCATGACGTAGATCGGTTTGATTTCAATGTTGTTCTAGGTGAAGCTACTGTCTGGTATACTGTGGCCCGGTAAACAGAGATCTAAGGAAACGCAAGCCGTCTCGCTCTAAGGCTCTTAAACAAAGACGCGATTCGTATATCTATCTGCATATGGGCTTTACTGCTAGAAGAAGGCAAAGCGGGCACGAGCTCGCAAGGTTCAGCCGAGCTGCTGACGGTCAGAAGTATGATTTGGGGCTGACATCTGCAAAGGGCAAACCCGACACCTCAGGCTGTTATAACGATATAGACCCTTCTTTCAGCCGTGAGGTGATTCAAGGGTTGAAAACGTCACGTCGGCGACTACCCTCCGCTGTCATAGGAAACAAACCTCTTTAGACCACCTGGTTATTGGCCGTCTTAAGCTTTTATCGTCTTTTCCGCAAATGCAGGTAGTGCACCAACCGACCAGTTCCACCCGAGGTATTCTCCTGAATCCGTGATTTTTTGTTCCCAACCACCTCCGACTGTAGGATTACAGCCGTGGCAGAATCTCACAGCGGCCCTGACAGGGTAAGCCTAGGAGGCTACCAGATAGGAGTTAAACCGTGATTTGGGCAAGCCAGATGACATAAAGTTTGGCTAACACCTCCCAAGCTGCACGGAACAATTAGGAATCAAAACCATGAGAAACCGGCTAGAAGTATAAAACGAAAGCTGGCCGCCGCGCCGCCGGATATATATTTTTATTCGAACGGACTGTTTACACAGGATTTAGCCGTCACAGTGGCAACACAAATGTCCCAGTCTTTTACGCTCATCCCACGCCTGAAAGAATGATCAAATATCGTTATACCAGCCTGAGGTGACGGGTTCTCCCGTTGTAGTCGAGACTGCCCTACTGCCAATACAAATGTATACAAAGGCAGACTTATTGTTATACTTAATATATTACAGCCATCCTGCAGACTCATGATATATGTACACGTGAGGGACTGAACTCACTTACATATATAATAATTATTTAAAAGAAAGCGACTAAACAAATAAAATAAAGATTAAATTCAAAATAAATACTACTGTTGCAACCAGACAAAGAAACGATGACAAGGCGACACACGCCGAAAGCAGTCATCCCGAAGTCAGGTAATAAAAGCATTAGGTTAAGGCAAAATATAAAAAAATAAAACCTTTTTCGGAAATTACATTTAAAATACCGACTTTCGGCTTTACCCCAATAAAGTGCATAACACACAAACAAAGCCATAAACCAAAAAGTTCCATCCAAAGGGAGAAATATGGATAGGTATCATAAAAACAACAGCAAAACCACTCAGACGAGTGGCGCCGAAGGCGCCCGGCGCCAGCCTACAAAAGACGATATGAACGCACGTGTGAAAAAGGTTAAGGAACAGGGAAAGAATTGGGATAGGCAAAAATCGCAGAACGTGGGTTAAGATTTTAGGAGGAAAATTGGCATTTCATGACTGTTTGAAAGTGGAAAGAGAACTGGCGCTCCTAATATCTGGATGTGGCCGATTTCAGAGCCGAACTGCGTGCACGGAAAAGGAGTAATAGTAGAAGGAAGTTTTCTGCTTTGGTATGCAAATAGAATTATTCTGACTTAGCAAAGTGGGAGACTATAACTTTATAACGATTTAAACGCTTCGTTGAGGTGATAATTTAAATGGTGATAAAATTTGTATTTTTATTTATTTTTACAGGCAGATATGAGAGTTTTTCGGTTTACAAGAGAAGGGGAAAGTACCCTATTGAAATACCATATGGCAAATGTATGCGAACATCCTTTCATACTTGAGGTCCTTTCAAAGAATTCTACGTTTGGTAATACCAGATGCATTTTTAAAAAGGTTAGTATTTTAAATTTTTTGAATTATAAGTATTTTATTATTGTTATCAGTGGTTAAATTACTGGGTTTTTATCATCAAACAGTCTTTAATAAACAAACCCATTATATATCAATATTACTATACAGGACGAGTTTTTATTACTGACATCCTTGAAGCGGGACAGATGATAATGATAATGAAAACAACAACTAACAGGTGTTAACAGGGCTGTAACGGAGCTTCCGTAAATTTTATTTCGTTTTAACGAATATTGTTTGATATATTTGTGGTTTACATATTTTCCAACAAACTATTAATACAGGATATACGTCTGGATAGAGCAAACTGCCTAAGCATACGACTGATCGATTATTTAAATATTATAGCCATCTACAGAAGCCCCTCTGTAGTATAATTAAATAAATAAAATATATTTATTCATACAGATACATGTCGGATTGTACTCAATCATTTCATATTAAACACGATATATTTATTTTATTATTTAGTCATCTGGACATTTAGACAATTATATATTTGACATTAGGACAGTTTAGGTACCCTATGACACTCGGGATGGCAGTGATTCTGTCCACCATACCATAACTAACATAATACCACCCACTTTTAAATCGCTACGAGCATTTAGAAGTTATGGTGGAATAAAGAAACGGAAAACATACATACATGAACCGTGCACACATTACACTTCTTTTTGTTTGGGCAGTCGTGTAAAAATACATGTAACTCTAGATCAACTGATCTTTTCAGTATCATGTAAAGGGTTAATATATCTCGTGATGGACGTTTAATTAATATAAAGTATATTAAAAAAAATACTAAAATGATTCATCCTTCCTTAACTCTCATCCTTACCACTCAATTATTCTTACAATTTTCAGGCACTTTATGAAGTTCCCCCGAAAAATTTGACCGAGTTTTATCAATTCGCCCTCGGCAGTAAGTTTTACTTTGGTCGCATCGGCTTTTACACTTCGATTTATTCCAAAACGCAAAATTGCTTATGCACATTGACCATCACGGATTTTGAACCGGTGGGGGCTAAACATTAAATGGAATGACAGCATAAATCGCAGATGCAAAATGAAGAAACAGCATAAATCGTAAGTAATGTAATGTAATTTCTTCGCCTCCCTTGCTGTATAGCCATCACCACCTACACTATCAAAGACACGCCTTGTTAATTCATTATTTCTTGTTACATCATTATCAAATATTTCATTATTAATTGCGAATCAGTGCCACATTAACCCTTTATAGCTTCATGTGACATTTCTGAAACAAACTACTAATCCCCCTAAAATCCCCTTGAATAAGGCACTAAATTCATTTAGTTCATTTGAATCCGTCTAGCACTACTGTACCCTACCACTTAGTATCGAGTAAAAATCATAGATAGCGTAACTAAGCGACTTATGTGAGTGTAAATGTTGCGCGTTGATGAAAGTGATAAATTAGAACTAAGGCAGGTGTTGAATGACTGATAAAAAAATATAAAAAGTGTATACAATTGTGTAGTTTTCGTGGAAACCTGTAGGTAAGAATATAATTTTATCCATTCATAATTTCGATGCAAAAGTTGACAAGTGACAAGATGACAAGATGTTCAAAAGATGACAAAGACAAAAGATGAGAAGATGTTCTAACATTTACTGGAACTGACTATGACAAATTCTTGGTTATTATACCCAAGAGTAAGGAAGGCAAAATATCTCAACGGCAAACAAATGTCTTCAGCAGAATTTAGACTTGAGATAGGCGAGACCTTATGCGAGCTTGGCCTGAAGCCTAACATCAAGAGTCGAAGGTCTTTAGAAGACGAAATTCAAGCCAAGAAACATAAGGGCCCTGCGCAACATGTTCCTCCATTGGCAGTAAGGCAGGACCAGGTCGGTCTTTGGCCGATTTGGGTTAAAAAAAGGATACGTTGCAAGATTCCCAAGTGCACTGGCGTTTCACAAACAATTTGCGAAAATGCAGTGTAGCATTATGCTATAATAAACAAAATAATTGTTTCAAATTTTTCCATACAACATAAATGTTTTTTTATACGTTCAACTCAATGTTACAGTAATGTCACATTCCCCTACATGTCAAATAAATGATTAATAATAAATGTTTTTGAATTTCTGAGAAATACGTGTTTTTTTATTTGCCTAAACCAATCTCATTATCTACATTATTTTTTGTTTGAAGATCTTGGGCTACAAAGGGTTAAAAGAGCGTTCTTTGGATGTCACACTGAAATCGACTAGATATTGACGCACACAGAGCGTAACGTAGATCGATAACAGTCTTAGGAAAGTTTCTTTGTTGTTGAGATGGCAAGTGATTCAAGTGATTCAGATGTGTAAGAATTATTACTTTCATTCGCTTATAAAAAGAAGGTAGGTACACGACTTTAATAAAAGGAGAAAGGAATTAGGAGAATATCACCGTTTGTGTCGGGAGAATTCATGACATGAAGATCGTTTGTTTATATACTTTCGTATGTCGCAAGATTTATTTGAAGAATTGCATGAAATTCGTGAAAATTTTGTAACTTATTTTAATAATCAATAAACGGATTGATAAATTACTTACCAGTGATATTAATTTCTTTTCCATTTTCTTCCCACAATTTTGATTTTATCGCCATGTTTTTATATGAATTATATAGGCAGGAGTGTCTCCGAACATATTCTATCAGTTTTTCAGTCATAATGCTTGTATTTTACCGCGTACGTCGAACGCATTCAATGAAATTTGTAAACAAATACAACGCCCGGCGTCAAAGCGTTCTAGCGCGACGTCAGAGCGCCGCATACTGCCAGCGCCTGCGCTCTGTTTGACAGTTTAATACCGTCACAATACAACACAACTCTGCGCTATAACGCGGCGTTAGGATTTACGCTGTAGCGCTCTGACGCGCGAATAATAATTTCTTACTACTTTTTTCTTAACTTTTTAAGCTATTGCATAGCTTTTATCGCGGGCCTAGCAGCGCGGCGACCGAATGAAGAAATTTCTTAACGAAAATTAATGATTTTAAACTGATAATTACGTCTAAACGAGTACTGCTTACGATTCGAAAAAAATATATGTTAAACAAGAACAATTTCCAAATATTCTTAGCTTTGAATATTTTAGATTTTGTTTATATTACATAGTGTAATTAATTTGTGAAATTAGGTCTAACCGAACACAAAAACGACTACTACGCAAATACTATCTGGCGTATTATTATGAAACCTGCACCATTTTAAAGATAATTTAATTGTCTATCTTTTTATCTATGAGTTTTTTCGAATCCGTTTTTTTTGCTTTATCGAATAAAAAATTCGTGCGCGGCGCTCTATCGGAAGACGTTTAAATTATTTCGAATCATTTGCTACCGCAGCCGCAAATAATTTGGAATAATTTCAACGTTTTCCGATAGAGCGCAGTTATCTGATATCAGAAAAAATAAAATAAAAAAATATGTGTGGCACTCGGGGACTGCCGCGGTAAAGCTATTGCATAGCATTTTTTAACAACTTATGCAATTAGAATTATTTATTTATTTTATTTTTTCTGATATCAGATAACTGCGCTCTATCGGAAAACGTTAAAATTATTCCGAATCATTTGCGGCTGCGGAAGCAAATGATTCGTAATAATTTAAACATCTTCCGATAGAGCGCCGCGCAAGAATTTTTTATTCGATAAAGCAAAAAAACCGGATATTATTCGAAAAAAATCGTAGATAAAAAGATAGATAATTAAATTATCTTTAAAATGGTGTAGGTTTAATAATAATACACCAGATAGTATTTGCGTAGTAGTCGTTTCTGTGTTCGGTTAGACCTAATTTCACAAATTAATTACACGATGTAATATAAACAAAATCTAAAATATTCAAAGCTAAGAAATTAGGAAAATGTTCTTGTTTAACATATATTTTTTTCGAATCGTAAGCAGTACTCGTTTAGACGTAATTATCAGTTGAAAATCATTAATATTCGTTAAGAAATTTCTTCATTCGGTCGCCGCGCTGGCCTAGGCCCGCGATAAAAGCTATGCAATAGCTTAAAAATATGTGTGGCACTCGGGGACTGCCGCGGTAAACCTATTGCATAGCATTTTTAACAACTTATGCAATTATAATTATTTATTTATTTTATTTATTTTATTTTTTCTGATATCAGATAACTGCGCTCTATCGAAAAACGTTGAAATTATTCCGAATCATTTGCGGCTGCGAAAGCAAATGATTCGAAATAATTTAAACGTCTTCCGATAGAGCGCCGCGCACGAATTTTTTATTCGATAAAGCAAAAAAACCGGATTATTCAAAAAAAATCGTAGATAAAAAGATAGATAATTAAATTATCTTCAAAATGGTGCAGGTTTCATAATAATACGCCAGATAGTATTTGCGTAGTAGTCGTTTTTGTGTTCGGTTAGACCTAATTTCACAAATTAATTACACTATGTAATATAAACAAAATCTAAAATATTCAAAGCTAAGAATATTAGGAAAATGTTCTTGTTTAACATATTTTTTTGTCGAATCGTAAGCAGTACTCGTTTAGACGTAATTATCAGTTTAAAATCATTAATTTTCGCTAAGAAATTTCTTCATTCAGTCGCCGCGCTGGCCTACTAGGCCCGCGATAAAAGCTATGCAATAGCTTAATAAAATAAATAAATAATTATAATTGCATAAGTTGTTAAAAATGCTATGCAATAGCTTTACCGCGGCAGTCCCCGAGTGCCACACGTATTTTTTTTTGTATGTTGGTATAACTCTTTGTGCTTGTGTATTTGTATTATACAAGAATGAATGTTTTGAACTATATACCAATAATAATTATATAACCGAACGTCATACATGTCAGCTCGCAATATGCTAAGTCAAATATCAGCATCCCATACGGGCGTTCTTGCTCAGTTAGATATGCGATGAGCCAACGGCTATGGGTTCAACTTGTTTTTCCTGCACGTGTAATTGTACTGTATACCGAATATCATAGCCATTCGTCTGTAAATCATGTTGTTTAAAATAATAAAAAAAAATACGCGTTCTTTTTGGCGAGGCCTGAAGCGTGCAACGTTGCACGCTCCACGGCAAGCGATCCACGCGGTGGCGGTAAATCCTGCGAACACAAATTGTTGCGCAGTGTGTTCGTGGACATTCAAATATGTGTGAGGGACCACCCCTCACAAGACTCCGGGTTGTTCGGTGTGAGGTGATGGTATCAACTTACGAGTTATCTCCGTATTGAAAGGCGGTTATGAATGAAGTGGAAGGATTTTATTGATCGAAGGTTTGAATATTGCCAGTTATAACGCTTGCCGAATAGTTTACGTTGACGTGAGTGTATAGATGCGCGAATTACTTTATCGAGACGCGAGGGTTGCGCGACGCGACGGAGGTTATGTGGGAGTAGTGGATGAGGATTGTGCCTGTGCTCCTAGTATCTTGTACTGGTCACGGCTCGAGTCTGTGGGATTACAGACTGATGCTTCGAGACTCAGGGAGAATGAGGAAAGGAAACCAAAGAGACGGATTCGTTGACCTAACTCGTGAGAGAGAGAGTGCCGAATGCCGTCGCAACCTTGGGGGAAGGTGATCACTCGGGGAATGATAATTTGGTTGCTTTTGCGCCAGTTTGTATAGGCCGATCAATGATGCAATCCAAAAATATTCCGAGTAAAAGTATTGTTTCATCGTGCTGATTCATAGCTGCACGAGTCAAAATAATAGCTGAATTGTGTCTGTGGCTTTCAATGGAAATCGATGCATTTATTGATCGCATGCAATGGACTTAAGGTCCGTTACATATTATTAAAAAACATACATACACCAGAAAAATATTATCCTCTGAAACAGTCGGGTAAAAACACAAGGTATATATTAGAGATTTTCTCAATTTATTGAATATTTTTTATTGTTTCAGACTCCTCAAAATGATGAAAAATCGATACAAATTGCAGAAACATTTGAACAAAAGTGGAATTCCCCACTGAGGATTGGTGCACTAAATGGGAAACATTGCATAATACACAATCCCATACTTGGAGGCAGTGACAACTTCAATTACAAATCCGACTTTAGTATTGTCTCTCTGATAATAGTAGACATAGATTACTGTTTTCAGATTGTAGATTACAGATTACGCCAACGAAACCCATTCGCTGTCTTCGTAGGACCATTGATTATTTAGTGTATTAAATTGCTCAACTACTTACTACGATATGGAAACCAGTAATTTACTACGAAAGGCAACTCATAGTTTCTAAAATTTATTATTATGTTCAATATGGCAACTTTCCTGGTGTAACATTATGTAGGTGCACTGTAGATGGCGCTCTAAACACGCCTATACGGTATAAAATAATACCATTTTATTATTTTAATATTATTTATTTACTTATTTTTTGGAAAACCAACAGCTAATTATAATTTAACAAAAAGAGGAGTAGGGTAATAGAGAGCCAATTAAAGGTTATCATGTTTAAGTAACGTTGTAGAAACATAATATTTGACCTTTCAATTAAAGCTATCGATTAAAAATATATACAAAATTATTCAACAATGAATGCTAAAGAATTCACTGTTCAGCTGCTGCCTAGCTGAGTTAAGAGACCTTACGTCTGGCATCAGACCTTTAAGTCTGGCATCTGCAATTCAGACCCCAATTACAACAGCATATGAAAAGTTGAAATTAATGAAAAAAAAATATAATTCGATATTCCTGAAACCCACATCTGAGATGGAAATAGCCAAATTTATAAACTCATTGAAAAATAAAAAATCCACTGGGATAGACAATTTTCCAGTTGATATACTAAAGAAATCCAGTGATATTTTATCTAAACCCCTCAGTATATTATTTAATATGTCGTTAAGTAATGGTGTCTTCCCTGAATGCTATAAAATGGCAAAAATAGTACCGGTCTTTAAAAAAGGTGATATACATAATATCGAAAACTATCGACCCATATCTTTATTGACCGTATTCTCTAAGGTTCTAGAAAAAATAATAGAAGTCAGGATACGTGAGTTTTTGAAGAAAAATAATATTTTGAGCAACACACAATTTGGTTTTATGAAAAAGAAATCGACCCAACAGGCAATGTTGAAGTGTTGCAATCAAATACATACATGTCTAAATATGAAAAGGTATTCGGCTGCCATTTTTTGTGACCTCAGTCGAGCCTTTGATTGCGTCCAAACCGATCTTCTACTTGCAAAATTAGACTATTATGGCATCCGAGGTACGGCAAATAACCTATTCAAGACTTATCTGCAAAACAGAATGCAAAAAGTGGAAATAGCCAATATTGGCAGAGATCTAATCGAGTCCGTAGCAACTTCCGAAATACTTACTGTCAATATTGGAGTACCCCGAGGCTCAATTCTTGGACCGTTGCTTTTCATTATTTACATAAATGACCTGAGTCCAAATCTATCTAAATGTGAAGTCACCCAATTTGCAGACGATACTAGCGCTGTAGTTGAAGCTGACAACATAAATACGCTCACTGCCAATCTCAATACATCTCTTGGTGAACTTGATGATTGGTTTAATGCGAACAAGATGTCTCTAAATATGTCTAAAACTGTTATTTTAAATTTTAATAACAAGACATCATCTATAAAAGTTAACTACCCGGTTGAACTTGCGGAATCAGTTAAATTCCTCGGACTACATCTGGATGCAAAGATGTCATGGAATCTACATATAGAGCATGTTAAGTCAAAACTTTCGTCAGCCTGCTATGCTCTATTACGCATCAGAAATTGTTTGGAGAGAACTGAAGTAATATCGGCCTATTACGCGCTAGTTGAGTCACACCTGCGCTATGGTATTCTTTTATGGGGTAATGCAGCACACATCAACAGTGTATTCACTCTCCAGAAAAGAGCCATACGTGCGATAGTAGGTATTGGTCCACGGCAGTCATGTCGTGAACACTTCCAAAAACTAGGGATATTGACCGTATATGCGATTTTTGCTCAAGAAGCTCTTTGCGAATTCTATTGCAATAAGAGCTCGGCCATATCCCACGAGGAAGTACATCGGCATGACACCAGGAATAAAACCCTGTATCTCCAACCGTTCGTAGCACGTACTGCCAAGTTCCAGGCGACTAGTCGATACTTAGGCCTCAAACTTTTCAATAAATTGCCCGAAAGATTAAAAGCAATTAAAAATATCGATATTTTCAAGAGATCCATCCGAGTCTATCTGCTTAAAATCAACATGTATGCCCATAACGACTTCTTAAAATATTTTGAAAATACATAGCATCGTATCTACCCATTTAATCTAATACATATTATTTACCGTAAATTGTTTTGTTGTAAACTGTTATCATATAGTCTATGTTTTTGTAAATTGGTAAGTTTAAAACTATATATTGTATATCATCTCTTGTCTAAATTGAGTAACTAGTTTAAGATTAATTACTGTCATTCCTACACAATTGTATGGTTGTATTGGAAATATAATACCTTTTACTTTACTTTACATGAAATTTTGCGCATTTCGTGAATTTACGTAATTTTGCAGACGTGAATTTAAGGTTAAAATACTGTATTTATATAAGTTTTATTGCACAACATAAAAGATCATTTATATTATTGTCTAATGAGTGAGCTACTTTTTTGAAAATTATTATAGAATTTTGATTAATTGACCTTAAACCGGCGACTGTTTGTGAATTTTTGCTGTAAGAGGTTTAGAATATAACATATTTACGAATCGTTTTGACATCTAAACGATATAAAAAAAATTACAATGTATTGTTGTGAAAGTCCTCTATATAATAAGTAAATCACTTTTTCTGCTTTCATATAAAATTGTTGATAAAAAAATTATTTAACTTTGTCAATTTTTTTAGAAAATGGGCGAAGAAATGCTTTTGATTTTGGAACTCTCGTTCATAAAATAAAAACAACAGAAATACACTTTAGTTCAATATCAATCCATTTCCTCAAAAATAAAATGCAAAACATTAATTAAAATTGGCAATAAAGTCTTTTAAAACAATCTAATTCTCGCGTTATGATACTCGCCTATGATACGATTCACGCCTCAAGTCAGCTAGTCCCCGCCGAGCGCTTCCAAAGGGTGGACGTATCTCTTTGACTCCGAAAATCCTACCTACCTATAGTTATTTTATACAATTGATTAGAGAGGTATCACGGCCCACATCGATTTCGTACACGGCCTCTTAATTATATTCGTACAGAATATATGGTACAGAATAGATCTACAAAAAGATATCGAAATGCCCGATGAAGCCAGTTGTCGGGGTCCCCTTCGTTATAGGTAAGAAAATCACCAGGGACTGCTTGGAGCAGGAACATCGGGCATCCTGGAAACAGAGCCCAGGATGTCGCCAGGCAAAGGCCCTACTTGACATGAGCAGGAAGAACCTTAGAACAACCATCGTTCTCCTCACCGGACACACGACCCTTAGAGCATATCTATTCAACCTTGGCTTGGCAAGGACTGGCGAATATGTGGCGAAAAACTTAAAGACAGCATACACATTGTTGGTCGCTGCCCAGGCCTCGCCGTAAAAAGACACAATTTACTGGGACGAGCCTTTCTCGAACCCAGCGATCTGCTCAACTTTAAGCTCAGTGATCTGTATGGACTGGTAAGCAGTGCCGGTATTCTAGCAGACCACTGACCCAACCACATGTTTAGAGAGACCTATTAGTCTATCTAGAGTGAATGCGATCTATTGGTGGCATTCTATCCGATAAAAAAAATCCATGGCGGGTCGCGGAGTGTATTGACCCTTTTGTTAGTTTTTTTTATGAGGTCGTTCCATCTGGCCGGTGATCTGCCTCTGCTTCTTCTTCCCTCCACTTGACCCCCGGAAAGCATTTTCTCCAGATTCTTCGGGTTTCTCTTGGCAACATGACTAAAGTACTGCAGAACCCTTCTCATGCATACTGTGGAGAGACTCACTCGGATGCCGAGTTCTTCAAGGATAGATTTGTTGGCGCGGCGTGCTGTCCTTGGAATTTCTACCATTTTATGGCGACACTAAATCTCCAGTGCATCGATTTTGGTGCATATCCGAGCCTTCAGGGTCGACGTTTATGATGCATAGAGAAAGATCGAGAAAACCAGAACTCGAACCAGCCTGACCTTAGTCCGCTTACTAATACCCGGATTCTTCCACAGCCTTTCTAGTTTGCTCATGGCCGACCTTGCCATCTGGCTTCTGCGTGAGACCTCCTTTTCGCAATTTCCATAGTTGCATATCATGGAGCCCAGATAGACAAAGTCTTTCACAGCTTGAAGGTCACTCAGCTCGTTGGTGCGTTGCATGGTTCCAGAACGGTCCACAAACATAAGTTCTGAATCAGAAAATCAACCAACTAGAGCTGTAACTACAACGGGCGAACCCGTCACTTGCCCGTCACCTCAGAAAGTTTTCAAGAAATTTATCGTTCTGTCTTCCGTAAGGTGAGCGCAGAAGACTTAAGTCGAAAAACAATCCACCGTCTAGCTACGCCACCTGCACGTCAGAGTCCAGCGCCTTACGGCGAGGCACCAGTAAAGGTAAACAGCGGGCAGCCTCGCCCCTGACTACCAGTTTGGAAGGATATCTCCGGCTGGAATTAATATTCAGGATACCTCCTACCTCCTGACTGGTTACAGGAACGAGGTCGCTTGCGCAGACCTCTCCCTTATGAAGCGGTGATACGGTGTCAACCGAATCTATCGCGGACCACGGCATCCTTTGCCCGGCTTCTTCACCCGGGATCGGGTGGCCGAATGGTCGTTACAAGAGTAGTTACAATAAGGTTAACAACCACCCCGCTCTATAGGAAACATTATCTTTTACAGACACCCCGGTCGGAATGCACAATCGATTGGCTGACGCCGCACTGTGCGCAAACCGCCCAGGAGCGCCCGAAGGTTGACTCCTAGGGGAGACTGGCTCTCAGGTTAACGTCCTACACTGGCTCTCCCTTCTACGTGTAGGCCGCCGGATGGGTGTTGACCCGTGCGTTTGGCCGACCTTATACAACTGGGTCTTAGTGGCCAAACTGCAACCATTAACTCCCATTAAAATCACTCAATCCTTCATAATAAAACCATTCATTATCAATGTTATTATAACCAGTTAAATTGCTATTACTTTTGTCGTCAATACTATCAGCGCCACCTGCATTTCGCAGTCAAAAAAGAACTGCCAAAATGTGCTATGGAGCCGAGAAATCTAATACCATATATAATCAATGGTTTAGCAACAATAACGCTCGGTTTAGGCAAGTTTTGTATGCTGCCATATTATTAAATTTTGGAATTATAGCCTACTTTTTGCAATATAGTATCGTACGAATTAATTGGAACAAAGAGTATTTTAACACGCTTTTATTAGGTCGACCTGTATGTAACTAACTATGTGATGGAATCTAAGGTAACTAATTTAACAGCTATTTTCCAAGAATCGTAGCGTCATGAAAATTGGCAGCTGTATGTAGTTCTGATGACAATACAATAATATGGTACTGTCGAACTGATCTGATGATGGAGTCGGAAGATATGAACTGGAACTTCATGATGGAACATCGTATCATAGCTGTGTTTGGACTTGTTGGAAAAGTCTTGGAATGAACTTTGACCACGATTAGGTTTCAAGGTCTGATGATGAAGCCGGAAGATAGGCACTGGCATTCCATTATGGAATATCGTATCATAGCCGTGTTTGGACTTTTTTAGAAAGGTCTTGTAATGAACTTTGACCACGATTAAGTTTCAAGGTCTGATGATGAAGCCGGAAGACAGGAACTGGCATTCCATGATAGAATATCGTATCATAGTCGTGTTTGCACTTGTGAGAAAGGTCACGTAATGGACTTTGAACAAGATGAGGTTTCAAGGTTATAACAAACTTTTTTTGGTTTTTACGTGCATTTATAAAAGCGTGTTTTTAGTGTTTTTTTAAAAACTATTAATTTATTTCTTCGAATGTGCTTTATTGGACATAAACATACAAAACCAGTACTGGTAGTATAGATTGTTAGCTTTAATATAGAATGTCTCCTCCTTTTGCGTTGATAACACCTTACACTTTTGTAGGCATAGAATTTACCAAGTTTTGACAGATTACTCTCAGTTCGTCATCGTGAAACCAGACCTGAATTACTACGCTGATCATCTTGGTTTTCGTTGTGCAATCCATATTAGAGCCGTTTTATTGCAAATGGCCCAGAGGTTTTCGATCGGTTTGAGATGGGGGAGTTTTCGGACCATTTAAGTACAGTAATTTAGTTCTGTTTAGGGGGTTAATGGGCCCTTGCTGAGTTGGCCACGAAGACCCATTCTGTTCAGGGTTGGTTACACTCACGGGTCAACACCTATCAGACGGCCTCCACGCTTAAAGTGCTAGCCTGGATAGGACTCTGGCCTTATGGTTAGTTTCCCCTAGGAATCAACCTTCTGGCGCTCCTGGACGGTCTGCGCACCGTGCGGCGTGAGCCAATCGATTGCGCATTCTGACTAACAGTCGGGGGAGTCTGGAAGCAGTATTGTTTCCTATAGAGCGGGGGTGGTTGCGGACCTTACGGCGACTGCTCTTGAAACGACCATTGGCTACCCGATCCTGGGTGGACAGCCGGGGAAAGGTCCGCGATAGATTCGGTATACACCGTTTCACCGCTTCGTAAAGGAGAGGACCGCGCAAGCGACCTCGAACTCGTAACCAATCGAGAGACTGAAGTAATCTTGTCGCAATTGGAAGTAAGGGCGTGAGTGTAAGCCCGCTGGGTAACACTCCTGGCTATCTCGCGGTTATGGCGTTGGCCTCTTACGGGTTTGTGGCGGTGCTAGACGGTGGACTGTTTTTGTCCTAAGTCTCCTGCGCTCACTCCAAATTTTAAATACTATCGTGATCTTTATTAGATTCTTTATCAAAAGTTATATTTTGTTTTGTTTATTTACGTACAAAAATATTTAGATATTAGCTCACAAAAACCAATAAAAATATTGATGATTTCTCGAAAAAAAAATGATGAAGTTTGGCAATAGAAATTTTACCAGAAATATCCGCGAAATGACGCGCGAAATTATTCTAGCGGCCGTCTATGTATCTGTGGTAATTATGAGATATTTGGTATGGATTTTAGGATGCTTTCGAATTAGAAAATAATATTACTGTGCGCTCCGGGAGCAAGCCGCCAATATTGGTCGTTACGTAGTCAACGGTGTTCTGCTGTGCAACCAAATTTTGACGTTACGTGAAAATTTGGTTGAAGGGTGAAAGCTAACAATACTGCGATAGTCTTCGATTTTATATACCTTATGTTGTTCCTCGAGTTCTTCAATATTTTCGCTTCTTCAATATATGCGCTCAGCGGCATATTCTTCATGGCAGACTGCGGCAATTTATTGGAATTTCTTGCAATATCGCCGCGCTCGTCAAAAAGTGCTATAACTATGGAACTACTACAGCAATAATAAAAGGAATAAATGTGCAATGATCGTATTAAATTTTGTGTATAAAATATTGAAATTTCATTTTGTTAAACAATTAGATAATTATGAATAAATATGAGAAAGTCGAAAAGTGATAAAAAACTCGGCATTTTTTGCTTACGAAAAACTCTTACGCAAAAATAGGGAACCCTATTTTTGAAATTGTCAATACTATCGTGACCCATATTAGATTTTCTATCAAAGGTAATATTTTGTTTTGCTTATTTACATACAAAAATATTTAGATATTAGCTCATAAAAATCAATAAAAATTTGGATGATTTCTCGAAAAAAAATCTCATTTTACCAGAAACATCCACGAAATGACGCGCGAAATTATTCTAGTGGCCTATATGTATCTATGATAATAATGAGATATTTGGTATGGATTTTCGGATGCGTTCGAATTAGAAAATAATATTACTGTGCGCTCCGGGAGCAAGCCGCCAATATTGGTCGTTACGTAGTCAACGGTGTTCTGCTGTGCAACCAAATTTTGACGTTACGTGAAAATTTGGTTGAAGGGTGAAAGCTAACAATATATAACTACCAGTACCTACCAGTACCTGTTTTTGTAGGTATGGTAATGAACAATAAAGCACTTTTTGAAGAAAAATTTGTTGCAATTAATTCGCACGGTACTGTACTAGTGTGGTGGATGCAGTGTAGATTCTAAAAATCAATTACTTTTGTTTTCTAATGATTTTTAGTTTATTAGTGCTTTATTTTCGCAAATATACCTACTGAAAACAAAGTCGTCTATATCTTTTTGTTCACCGACCTAGGGGTAAAACGTCTTAACCAAATGACTTGAAATTTAAAACATACATCTGAGTGGGCAAGGAAACGGTGTGATTAAAAGAAAGGAAGATTTTTTTTTTCTTACAATAAAAATACAAACAACAAAAGAAAATCATAACAATATTGTTATGTGCGAAAAATTAAAAACAAAATATATATATATATATATATTTGAATTTCGTATACAAATATTTTTTTAAATATATTGATATGTGCACTCCCGGCACGAGCTAAACCCTATCATTATAACAGGTGTTATTAATGCTAGGGCTTTTTTTTTGTGGGTGAATCAGTACAACGAAGTAAGCGACTTTTAATAATATATTTTTTTTTAAACTAAAAAACAAACTTTTTTTTTTGAAAAAAAAATATTTTTGAAAATTTGTTTTTTTTATTTTTCTTTTAAACATTATGGAAAGCTATGATCACGATGCGCTATCTAGCGGTTGGTAAAATGTCGCTGATATTGTTTATTTACGACTTATTGCCTACCGCTAGATGATGCTGCGCTCTCAAACGCTTCTCAAACCTTTATTTAACAGTAAACTTCTTCAAAATTAAAAAAAAAATTTTTTTTGGTTTTTCCAAAAAAAATATCAAAAGTTGCTTACTACGTTGTACTGATTCACCCACAGAAAAAAAAGCCCGTGGAGTAATAACACCCCGTAACTATATTTTTAATTATGGCACGCTCCTCGTAAATAAATTTGATTTTGAAAAAATATCAAATTAAAAAGTAATTATATTTGAACAAAATTGAATCATTATCAAAATTGTCAGCCAATTTCGTCATAATTATTATTAAACAATTAGGTAGGTACTCAATAACTACGCAGAATTTCTGAACGAATCGCATTGTTTAAATGTCAAGCCAGCAACAAAATCCCCTCGCCATGGCCCGATTATATGGAATCGCTCTGTTATTTATTTTAATTGGTAGTATTTATTGTGCGACAAGAAATTCTGCAAAACTGGAGAAGTCGCTGGCTGAAGAGATGCAGGATTTGGTGAACGATTTGAAGACACCACCGCCTGAACTAGGGTTTGTAAGTATAAAGTGGGAAAACTCGAATCGGCCGTATCTAGGACGCGGCCGCTGTGGAGATACACAATACTAGACATTATTAGAGATTTTGTTATTAAACTCCGGTTATCAATTTCTCAGTCGGCCAAAGACCACAATTTGGTATTGTGACTTTTTTGCTCGAACGCGACGTCTGCGTGGTCGGTCACACATCACTTAACCTGCCCGTTTCGGGTGAGGTTTGCGTGGTCCGACTCGAAACATCCTGCACCATACATTTGTTGTTTGACCCGAAACTGAGATGAAAATGTTTTTATTTTTTGTGGTCGTCGGCCGCAACAGTATAGCAGGCCACAAGAAATGTTTTTAACAGAAAAAATCGGCTGTATCACCCCAAGACTTTCACGGCCACGCCGCCTGATGCGGTTGCACCGGAACGGAAGAAAGGGCACTCATCGATTTTATTTATGAAATGAATACTTACATGAAATCAGTGCTTGGCTACTTACCGGGAATGTCTTAGGATGACTCAGCCGATTTCTCATCTGTATGTACGACAACCGTGGGAACATAAACCCGAAATTTGGTCTGACCGTATATCTTTAGCCAATCTGTCCATATGCGATTAGTGTAAGTGCAAGTGCGTAGTAAACACCGAGTAAATAGTCCTCGGTAAGACAGTAATTTTGGTTTTGAGATTTGTAGTTTACTTGTTTAATGTAGGAGATTGTTCTCAAAATTCCTCTTCCCTGAATGGCCTGACTCCATCGCGTGGTTCAGGCGGCAGTGAAAGTCCTTAATAAAAAAAGTCTTTGTTCGAGTGGACTGTTTTTTCATTCGTGCAGGTGCACGCTCGGTACCGCGACATAATTGCAACTTGTTGGGTGCGCGTGTACTCATGGTTGCATTACAAATTCCCGCTGTACAGCGGGCTCAGGGGCTACACGAGGAGAGAGTGGTGAGTGCGGCGTGCTGGTGAAATGACGTATGTTGATTTGCTTAGCAACTGCATAAAATCGTTTTGCGCTTTGCCTTATCGCCCGCATTGATGGTACTGTAACGGCCCTTAAGTACCGTCACATGCAATCAACAAATGCATTGATTTCCAGTGAAATACACCGAGACAATTCAGCTATGATTTTGACTCGTGCAGCGGTGAATCAGCACGATGAAACAAAATACTTTTACTCGGAATATTTTGGATTGCATCGTTTCCCGGCCTATATAAACCGGCGAAAAAGAAACCAAAGTATCATTCCTCGAGTGATCGCCTCTCTCATGGTTGCGACGGCATACTCGGTACCCCTCTCACGATGTCGCTCTACGAGTCCGGCTCCTTGGTTACCTTGTCCTTTTCTTTCCTTATCGAGACGCATCAGTCTGCAATCCCACAGACTTGAGCCGTGCCCAGTAAGAGATACTAGGAGCACAAGCATTATCCCCATCCACACATCCTCGTAACTTCAGTCGCGCACTAACACCCTCGCGTCAATATTACCTATTCGGGAAGCGTTATAACTGGCAATATCGAACTCGTTTCACTCAAAATCGCCTTTTAATACGGAGATAACCCACGAGATGACACCACCACCTCACACCGCACAACCTGGAGTCTAGTGAGGGGTGGTCCCTCACAGTACGGTGTGTTTAGTCTACATGAAACACTTCAATTGGCAGAAAAATACTCAACAATTGCCTTGCTTCACGCAATATACAGGGTGCATGAACTGGAAATGTCCTAATTCTTTTTAAACTTAACTTATCACAAAACTTTATTCAACAGGGTCCGTATGTTGCTAATGTCGTCGCGCACAAACACTGCAAAGGCCCAAAAAAGAAAATGCTACTATAGCAACAATCGAAATAATAAACAATATTATGACTGCATCAGTAGAACTGCTGAATGATATGACTAAATTACAGGTTTGTACTATGTTTTTATACTTCATCTTTAACCCCTCCTGTCGCGAAGTAAAAACTCACCTATCACTTTTGCGCGCGACATATTCGGGCATAAAATCGACGCGAGTCAACGGCCTTGAGAAAAACGATCATAACTTATAAACCACTAAACGGATTTAAAAAAGATAAAGAGAAAAATGATCGCATTGAAATTTGACATATAAAACATTATAACCTTATCTTATACTTATGGTATTTTTTATATGAAATTCTTTCAAAATAACTTTATTACTACATCACACTTCTTAGAAATCACACCAGAACTTTGAGCTTTGTCTGATATTATAGAAAAATCTAAAGTTTTGAGAGTTTCCGAAATTAATAATAAACTTTGAATGCTCATAATATAAAATTCGTTAGATTTTTTCAATTATATTGTCTTATCATAGACTTATTATATGTCTAATAACTAATTACTATACTCCAAAGAGTCACATTTCATCGAAAAACTATGGAAAATCGCACTTTATTATCTCATACTAATTATCAAAACAAGTTTCTTTGCGCGATTCATTTTACAAAACAAGATATAATTTTCAAAATACGCCGAATTATGTGATAAGTTAGGATGTAAATGAAGCAATACTTATTTTGTTAGTAAATTAAAGCGACATTACGTCATATTTCGCAATATATCGGGATATTTCATAAACATTACAAAATAATAACAACCATTTTTTCGCGAGCCGTTTGTTGTCGCCGAAGTGTTTTCTTTAAAAATTCGTGAAAAACAGCAAATGGACTATCTGAAATGACTAATCCTCATTCCGAAACTACTTAAAATGCAAATTACTCACTGTTCTCCGGTAAATAACACTCAAAAACTGCACACATACACTTTTTATCACCAATTCCGCGGAGCCGTACGCGGCCGTGCGAATGCCGACGGGAGACTAGGCGTTTGACGTCTATGCTCACTTTTTAAATCGCCGTTCGATATTGCCACATAGAAATCTTGAATTAAAGATATTTTGGCCATATCGTTGCGCCGTCAGAAAACATATAGTACGACGTTTCGAATCGTAAATTGCATTTTTCGCAGCGGCGAGCGCTTTGTCCGGTAGCGGACGTTTCGGTGTTTAGGCGGCCGACATAAATGTCCCCAATCGGATGTTACGGAGTGAGCGGGACAGTAGATAAGACAAGTGGTGTGCATGGCATATATGAATTAAAGCACTACCTATTGACACTATCTTCCGCTTTAGACTTTCCAAGAATTGACCCAAACGAATTCAACCTTCATTTCTTA